>VNJY01004403.1:0-56930 GCA_008042715.1 Drosophila bocki | reverse complement strand
CGATGCCATTTTGTCCCAATAATGCAAAATAGCTAGATGAGCATCACTGGCAGCTAGTGAGATGCCATTTTCTACCAATAATGCAAAAAAAATAGCTAGATGAGCATCACTGATGCACATGAGCATCACTGCCATTAAACCCCCAATATTGAAATATAGCCAGATGATCATCACTGATGCAGATGAGCATCACTGATGCAGATCAGCATCACTGATGCAGATGAGCATCTCTGATGCACATGAGCATCACTGATGCAAGTGAGCAAAATTTCTAAAATTTGGCCGCTTTCCAAACTGTGGTAACAGGCGAACAGAAACCAGCAGCAAGCAACTGAAAACTGGTATAAACTGTTATAAAAACTTCTGGGCAAAAATAATAATTGGTATAAACTGTTATATTTCATTTTATGCGTTTATACCTATTTGTTGCCGACAACAACAGCTTGATGGCAACAACAACCTTTTTACAACAACATCCCTACAGCAGCCCATCCAAATTTCCGAACATTTCCATGCAAATTGCCCGTTTCCCAAATTGGGGTAACAGGCGAACAGAAACCAGCAGCAAGCAACCGAAAACTGGTATAAACTGTTATAAAAACTCAAAGTTTCGAACCATTTAAGAACCAACGTATGTAAGCGGAGACTCAAACCTTTTGAATTCAAATTTGACTGTTATTTTTAAATAAACTGCATCTGGGCACACTGAAACTGATCGTCGTTAAATTCAAATTCAAATTTGTCAGTTAAATTCAAATTCAAATTTGTCAGTTAAATTCAAATTCAAATTTGGCCGTTAAATAAAATAATAAAAACTATTTAAAAAATGTAAAAAAAATCAGAAAAAAATGTAAAAAATCAGAAAAAATGTTTAAAATTCAGAAAAAAATTTAAAAAATTAAAATTTTGCTTTCACAATAATTGGATTTTTCTGTGTGTTCCATCAATCGCATTTATATATTTAAATTGTATTTATAAATATTTTAATTATTTACGCCTGCTAGCCTGGAGCCAAGATCCGATCACCGTCCTCTACTGCCATCCGGTTGAGGTCTGTCCTGCCAGCTGCTCGCTCCTCCAGCTTCATCTCTGGCGATCCTAAAATAATATAAAATTACAGGTAAGTATTTCAATAAAACTGAGTAAGCAGCTTTGTTAGGCTCAGAACTCAGAACAGCCTTCCGAATTGAATTTCATGCATTTTTGATTTATCTGAAATTGGATGCTTGGATTTTCTACCAACTGTGAGCGAAGATCTCGGCGTGGATGGAGATTGCATTGTCCAACCTGGTTGTGCAGTTTGCTGGGATGATGGTGACGGAAATTTCCGATCATTATCCACATATAAGACTTTGCTGTTTTTGTGTGTGTTATAAAAAATAATAACAAAGTAAAAATGAAGTATAAATCTTTATATAGGGAGGTATCTTGTATTGTATAAAATGTATTCTTCACTTTAATTTGTTTATATTTTTTTTATAATTTTAAGTCATAAAATTTTATTTAATTTTTTTTTTATTTTATTCATTTCCCAACAATTTATATTCCCTCCCAGGTATTCTCAAGAAACACACACCTTTGTCCCCTGACTTTTTGACCCTCAATCCCCGCCCATCTCTCAAACTGCGAACTCTTTGGTAAGTCCGAAGAACTGCATTCCATTGCCACTGACCAGAAACCCAATGCAGCAGCAGAACAGCAGCCGCCCCTGGAAAATAAAAGCAATTGGGAAATGGGAAAATTTACAGGCAAATATAATGCGGAGGAGCGTGAGCATAGGTGTGTGGGGATCGGGGATCTGTTTTTGCCCTGTCAAAGCGCGAATGCCAAAAATGTGCAACGCCAGCGGAAAAGCGGAAAATGTCGAAACAAACAAACAAAACAAAAGCAAGAAAAAAAAAAAAACTGAACAAAAAAACAGAAAAAATTGAAAACAACAATGGGGAAACCGCAACGAAGAATGTTTTCATACCTTCCGCTTTTCCGTGTGCAAAAGGTGCAAAAATGTAGCAGCCGTTAAATATTTGCACGAGTAAGAGCAACAGATTTTCAAAGGAGTTTTAGGTATACACGCTCTCTCTCTCTCTCTCTCTGGTTATATATCTGCATAATTCTCTGCTGACCCCAGGAAATCACTGCATTATTTTAATGGTCAGGATACAGGTTACAGGATAATGGCATGGAGTCAGTCACCTCAACTTTAAGTTGGCTGAAAAAAAAAATACAATTTTCATAATTGAAAAGTTTCACTCTCTCTCTCTCTCTCTCGTTTTGTACCTGGGAAAACCCCGGGCTAATTAAGGCAACTTCCTTCCGGTTGAAGGACAAGGAAAAAAGGTCCACCTTTATGCCACTTTCTAATTGGCATCGTAATCAAATATACACCCATATGCGTACGCACACTCATGCATAATTGAGAATTAGGAAAGGAGAAGTGAAAAAGTGAAAAAGGAAAAGTGGCGGAGGAGAACAGGGCTTGTTTGGCGAAAGTTTTGGCTTTTACATGCGAAGCAAATGAAGCAAGCTCAAAAGATTATTTCCATTATGAGTGAGCCCATAAAGGACATGCCCATCCGAGGGTGGTTTCAAACGAAAAACTTAAATTTTTGGGATACTGTGCATTTAATTTGGTACCAAACAAGGTTTTTTGCATACTTATAGGCACTGTTTTTAAAGGGTTTTAAAACTCTTATTGAATTTATTTAGTTTTTAAATTGTTTAATTAATCTTTAAAACTTCTCCATTTAAAACTTTTTAACTTCTCCATTTAAAATAGTTTTCTAATTATTTCTAATTATAAAACCCTCCTTAATTAATTAATTTCCCTAGTTTTTAAAGCATAAACCCTAAGTCAACTTCTCAACCTACCCTCTTGGCATTATCCCTCGACACTTTTTAACTTTTATGAGGACTCCATCACAGTCAAAACTCGTCTTCCTTGCCATTGTGAGGAGTATAATTCGGTTTGCTTGTTTATCACCTTAATTAAGGCCTCCGCAAAAAGACGGCGCTAATAAGAAAAATTAATTTTTTTTGTTGTTTTGTTTTGTAAGAGACAAGGAAACATGCAACAGGACTCCATGCCACTCCACTCCACTCAACCCGTAACTTCCACTCCACTCCAAGCCTCACATCATCACTCCACTCAACGCATTATCTTGGCTCATCTCGAGTGGGGGCTACTCCTTAACCCATTGCTGCTGTTGATGGTCGCCAGGGGATTTGCCTCATATGAAACGTGTTAATATGCGAGGCGAGGCACGCTCCAGTGGCAGGAAGTAGGAGGGGTCTGAGGGTGAAAGAATGCCCGTTCAGAGGCTAAATCAGCGTCTCAAGTGGTTTCCTCTAGCGCTTAGCTGCACTGAAAGAAACTGGCTGACTGCTCCTGCTAAATTAATTAAAAAAAATATATAAAACTATAAACAAAATCCTTGTTTGTAGCTTACAAATTCTTAAATTTTCCCTTAACCCTACCTTTTTATATTTCCTTGAGTTCCATTTATTTTTCTCTGTGTATTTACTCACGTCTCTTGGCGTTTGTTTGAAATTTTACCAGGCATCGCAAGTAATGGGTAGAATTTTTAATTACTTACACTCACACACACACTCGACGGCATACTTTGCCGGGTAGCTAATTTGTTATGCGAAACATCTTCGGCATGGAAATAATTAAAAAGTCTCGTCCTTCCTTTATTTTTTTGCTCGCTCTCTCCCTTCTATATTGCCTGGGATATCGATCTCTTATTTATCTGCTGCTTAATCCTGGGTCCTTTAGCCACCCCGCCTCTACTGATGGCTACCTTTTTGCGGTTATTCCGCTTCCTTGCCGCCTGTGCTTCCACTCATTTGTTACGCTTCGCGTACCGAAGCTTTGGACTTTCCACTTTTCCGCTTTTCCACCTACCCAAGCTAACACCGTCTAGCGACCCTACCAACCCTCCATCTTGTAGTTGACCGTATTTTTATGACCATACATGTGGACAGAGAAAGAAATTGTGGGTCTTTTATTTATTTATTTATAATAAACAAATATTACATTAAATACATATTGAAAATAAATATTTTAATAATTATTTAAAATACTTAAAACATTTCTTTGTGATGTTTTAATTATTTTTAAAAGGTTTTATCAAGTTTACCTTACTCATATACTTTCTGAAACCCTTTATTCTTAGGATTCCTTTTCCTAAAATCTTTTCTTTTCTTTAGATTTGATTTCGTTCAGTGTAATGCCAGGTGAATTTCAGTTGGGCTCCTCGGCTTTTGCCAGTTCTGGTTGGATTGCTCGGCTACTGGTTTGCAGCTTAATTGGATGCCACAATGTGAAATAAATTGAGCAGAAAATTACGTTGGCCCGCCAAATTCGAAAACCACACTGAGATGGCATTAGAAAGAGATGGTTAAAAGGGATATATATACATTTATATATAAAGAAAGAGAAAGGTAATATACTGGAAAAGCCATAAGTTTGGCCCTGGCCAATGGTACCCAAAGGAGTCGTACAAAAATTACAAAAAAAATCAGAGAAAAATAATTTATAAGAATTCAAAGAAAAGTTTTCTAGAAAATTTAAAAATATTTTCACTAAGCCAAAGTTTTTTTCTCGGTGTAATAATAAATACGAAATATAAAATTAATTACCAAGATTTTTTTAAAGCCGTTACTTAATATTTTTTCATAATTGTTAACGAGGCGTATACTTGATATTTGTCTGTTTAGTTTCCTTAAAAAAATTCTGAAATTTATTTCCAGTCTTAATAAGCCCACAACTTCCATCCCCCCAATAAACAAAAGTCCTTGGTTAATATTATATTATTAATTTTCATAATTTTATTTAATATACTCGTTGAATTGAAGTTTCATTTGGATCTTCTTGAAGTTTTCATTTCGCTTTAGTTTGTTCTCAAATAAAATCTGTAATTACATTTATTTATTTTTTATTACAAAGAACTTGCTTTTCCATTTGTTTATTTTCGTATTCATTTGTTTATTCATATATGTATATATTCTCATATATGAGGGGATCTTGGCTAGATTATACACATAGTTTCGGTATTTACTTTGCGTTGTGGTATACATCAAATACGATTTTCACATCGATTCCGTTAGTTAGTGTGTTTATATATAATATATTTATATATATTTTAAAGAATGTGCTATCTTGGACATTTCTAACCGATTGCTTAACCCTATTTACCATTTGCATAGTGTGTAATTCTGTGTATTTTCTGCTGGAATTTAAATTGCTGTTCGACATCCTCTTCGATTTTTTTTTACCACTTACGAGCTAACAAAAAAAATAATTACAATTTAAGTTTCCAAGTGTCATATATTGTGGCTGCTGGTGTGTGCGGTTAACCATTTAGTGTACAGATATATCTCGTTAGAAGCTTATTAATATTTATATATTGGATTTTTTTTTTGGTTAGCTTAGATTGCACATGTTTTATACACATTTAAAGTACACGCAAATCGAAGCACATGAAATGAACAGTAAACAAATTCACGAACATGGATTACGGCATAGGAACTCAGACATACATCGGCTCTAATAAATCACCCCCGAACCCGTACCCCCTCTATAACCCCCCCTAAATACCCCATAACCATACCCTTGCGTCCTCGTATCTTACAGAAAACAGGAGAAAAATCACAAAAAATCAACTCTTGGCTTTGGCTTCACAATGTTTACGACTAGTTTCAAGTTGCTAAGTACTATAATTTGCTGAAAATGTGCTGGTATTTTGGTATCGTATGTGGACTTATCGCTACTATGACTAGTTTTATGGCTCGGGCTTACCACGGGCCTGGAAAAAAATGCACAAAAAAAAAAGAAAGTATTAATTTCAATGTTAAGTATTATTTTGTTTTTTTTTCCTTTAAAATCCACAGAAAGTTGTCCTTAAGTGGAACCCGAACATTTCTCTGCTCTCAAAATTTGCTAAGTATTTTTTTGTTTGCCTTAAATTCTAGTTATCTTTTTCTTTATTTAACTATACGCTACTGGGAGTTTTGAGAACTCCAACAAATTCTACTAAAAGTTTATTATTTTTTATTTGTTTTTATGTCTAAATATTTATGAAAAAAAAAAATCAGAAAAAAAATAATTATATCCGAGAAAGTCAGACAATTCTCTAGGGTTTCAAAACTGCATTTCAGTTGCTTATGCGAAGTTTTTCAAGAAATATCGAATGTCTGCTAACACTATATACAAGCTACACATGTTTTTATATATTTCATATATTTCTAGGCTCTATCCCTAGAGGATTTTATTACACCCATATTTATATACAAAATACTAAGGAGTCTTGGGGCTCATTTTAAGGAGAACTCTGATTTTTTAGACTATTTTTGGTGAAAATTGGAAGGGAAAATGTAATTTTATAACGTTTTTTCCGAAGGAAATTAAAATTTTTATAATTTTAAAGGTTATTTTTAATATTTGCATATAAAATAACAATGTTTTAGTTGTAAAATATTTTTAAAACAATTTAAAACTGCATGCTCAGTATATTAAAGCCTACTCTTAAATGTTTTATAAATCTCTGAGATTTCCGTGGTGTGGCATACTTTTAGACAGCAAAACAATTGTTTTAAATAACGAAATCAACAATTTTTAAATTTTTAAAATAATTTCAAAAAACTTTTTAAATTTTTTATTACAAAAAACCAACATTTTCAAGCAAACAAATTCTTAAAGTTTTCAGCAATTTCTGTTGCATACTTTTAGACATTAAAATTATTGTTTTTAAAAAAGAAAATCAAAAACAAGCTTATAATTACTTGTAAAATCTACAGTGACCTCCAATAGTTGATACCCCCAAAAATGAGCACCTTGGGCACCCCTCTCCTCGCTCTATTTTAATATTATTATTTACACCGATCAAAAGCCACCGAAGCAGCTATTTATGCCCCCGTTCAGCCCCACCCCCGTTCCCATTCCCATTCCCATTCCCATCCCTGTCCCTGCCACGCCCCCTTGCCCCTCGTGCTGCGGCCCGACCCCCTCGCACTATAGAACCGCCGAGCCGCACCACAGCACCTGACCTCAATAGGGCCGCCAGACGCTGCCCCCGTTGTCGGTGGGATTGTGGTGTCCCCGATGGGCGGCCAAAGCTGCCACCTGCCGGTTGCTGTTCCCATCTTCGATATTCCGCACGGAAGCGCCGCAATTCCCGATCAGCGTGAGGTCACCGGGATGGGTCACACCGCCGCCGGCCATGATGTTGTGCTGCTGGCGAACGCCCACGTTGCTGATGTGATCCATTACGCTCTGCAGCTCACCGTGCACCGAGGAGTTGGGCGAGTGGGAAGCATGGCCGGGCAGCGTGTGCGAGTGGAAGCCGTGTGCCGACTGATTGGCCGCCGTGTAGAGCTGTGAATAAAGCAGACTGGCTGGCAGCACCGGATATAGTGAGCCATTGCATCCGGCGGCGGCGGCCGCTGCACTTCCATGTCCGCCGCCCACGCCGACGCCAACGCCCACCCCAGCGCCACCGCCATAGGCAGAGGCCGAGGCATGCTGGGCCTGATTGACAATACCGGGGAAATTCTGATTGGAGCCCAGCATGGCGGGATTGCCAACACCGACACCCACCGAGGAGCCAGTGACCGCCGCTGCAGCAGCAGCTGTGGCCGATCCACCGCCGCCGGCATTCGCTGCCCCACCATTGGCCGCCGCCGTGCTGCCCAGATTGGGTGTATTGGTGGACAGCAGATCCTCCTGCACCGGCGACTCGGCCTGAGAGCTATCACTCAGGCTGCGCGGTCCGTTTTGGCTGGAGTGCACATTATATTCGTTGCTAGCATTGGTATGATATCGCGGCACCAGAATGGAGTTTCCGGCACCACCACTGCCACCGCCACCGCTGGTGCCATTACCGCCTCCGCCGCCGCCGGCAGCAGCACCGCCAGCACCCGCACTGCTCGCCCCGTTGACCGTCGAGGATATTGAGGTCTGGCCGGTGGCGCCCAGCAGGCTGTGGTGGGTCATCTGGCCGCTGGTGGAGCCAACCAGGCTGCTTAGGTGCTGATCCAGATCGCTGGCCGTCGAATCGGGAAGCACTATGGGGGAGAAAGTGAGGTGAAAATAAGGTTAATCAAGGTAAAGGTGGTTTGAATAAGGGTTAAGAATTAGTTATAATTTTAATAGGATGTTAAAAAATGTTATACTTTAACTTATATTTCTAGTATTTAATTTGTTGTTTAATTTCCTAAACTTACTTGGCACACAATCCCTATTGGTGGCACCTCCAAAGTCCTGATTATTGCTCTGATCATTTGAAGAGCAGGTAAAGCCCAAGGCCGGATTGTTGAACTGGGCGGATGTGGGCGTGGTGCAGGATGAGAGTCCACTGCTGGCCAAATACGGTGAATAAGCCGAGGCAGCCGATCCATAGCCCCAGTGCGTATTGCTGGCACCTGAAATAAAAATAAAAGAGAAAAATGTATAAAATTAATTGTAAAATATTTCAAAAATAAATACAAGAAGGAAAAGGTAAAAAAATAACTCGACATAATGAAAATAAAGTCTAAAATATACAAGATAATCCTCTAGAGAATTGAGAACCAAAATTTATGGCCTATACGGGCTACTAATTGGAGGTTATCTCCCGCCATTTTCCAGCTGTATCTCCTCATTATGCGGGACCTTTTCCATAAGCAAAAAAAAAAATACAAAATAAAACGCCAAAAATCACAAACAAATCATTGGAATGAATGGACCAAAGTCCTGCCAAAAATCGTTTGCAAATTTTTCAATTTTCCGGTTCCAAAACAAAACAGTAGCGCTGTGCGTTGCGCTCTCTCAACCAGGATCAAAAATGGGGATTTTCCGAGGGACGATTTCAACGGCAGCGGCGAAGAGTCAACATTTTGCGGGTCGCCGGGACCCATGCACAGATAATTAGGCTTAATTAATAGCCCATTCGGAAATTATTAATTAGTTTTTATAGGCGACGGGCGCATTTTCGTAGCCGGATATTGATTTTGTGGTGGCTTTATTAATGCTATTGGCTTAAATGTTTCTACCTCCATTAATTACGTGGCTTTTTGTGTACAATTTTCTCTGTGGGATGTGGGCTGTGGGCTATGGGCTGGTCTGGACTGGATTGGGTTGGGTTTGGACTGGACTACGGCGGTGTCCGTCATTATCTGGCGTTGGTTGGTGTGCGAGAGAGCGGTTAGGCCGCTTGTTTGTTGTCACACTGATTGACTTTATTTGCGCATATTTTTTGGGGCTCTGAATTATTAACAAGAAACCCGAACAGAGGACACAATTTGGGGCTAACACAAAAAAAAAGGGGAAGGAGTTTGGGAAATCAATCCTTTTAGGAGGATTTTAAAGGTAAAAAAATCATGCTTTTGAGTGGTTTAATTTCGTCAAATAAAAAAAATATTTTAAAACATATTTGGGGATCTTGTGTCCTAAATAACATTTTTGTTTATTAATATATTAATTTATAATAATAAAAAATATATAAATTTAGGTTTTAAACTTGTTGCCATAGGAATAACTAAATAAATAATTAAATAAATAACAAAATAAATAATAAATAAATATATTATAAATAAATAAGATCTTGTTTTTATATATTTTTAAATTTTGTAAGCAACCATTCATTTAATTTAATTAAGAAAAAATGTATAAATTATTAAATGAATAATATATATGTTAAATATTTAATGCTGGTTATTTATTTATATAATTTTCGGAATATAAATAGATAAATATAATTAGATATTTACAACAAATAATAAAATTTAATTAAAATTAAGAGCTAGCGAAAATAATAAAATATTTTATTAGAATTTTTTTTATTATTATTTATTATTATTTTTTAATATTTAATTTTAATTATTATTTATTTATATTTTTATATTTGTTTTCAAAAGTATTTAATCTTTTTCTTCCTTCTCTCCTTAGTATAATGCTTATTTTAAAGTCACATTCATCGCTTAATTTTAAAAATATAAAAATCTCCACATATCTGTAAACACTTCAACATTTTCTGCTCAGCCGAAATTTACTTGGAAAATAAACATTTAAGCCAATATTTCGATCAACCATAAAAGTCCTTTAACTCCCTTAAAAATGTAAAGCCCTTGCTCTTCATTTTCCGGTCAGGTTTCATGTATATTTCGTTTCGGTTTGGTTTGGTTTGTGTGCATGTTTTTTTCCGTTATTTTTTTTGCGAAATTAATAAAATATATGCCAGTAATTAAGTCAAGCAGCGACTGTCAATAAAATTTGTTAATAAATAATTCAGAATATTTTGCTTTTTGCATATTTACAATTAATTTATGGGTAATCAGTATCAACAGACGCTTTCAGTAATCGTTATTTACTTGTGTGTTTTCGCGTAAATATATATATAAATATATATATGTAATATATGTACATGTACTATATATATATGTTTATATTTATGCATTATGTAATGTCCTTTTTGGACCCGGCAGAATGTCAGAATCCTGTAAATCGCACAATTTGCATTTTGATTTGTGCACTGGGCTAGACGGTAACCAATTCCGGCAGTAGGGGGTTAAAGCGGGCAAAATTGGCAGGCAATTTGTGCATTGATTGAGTTGCATTTTATATATATATTTATACATATATGTATATATTTTGTTAAGTTCACCGGAATCGTTTTGGTCGGCGGCGGTAATGAAGGATAAGTGGTTACAAGTAGCATTGCGAAAGGCCGCAAAAATAATTGAAGAAGAGTAGAAAATTAAATTAAAAATTAACTTTAATATTAGTTGTAAATAAGGTTTATCTTTATCTTGTTTAATAATTTCAACTAAACTGCTTAAATAAACTAAATTTAAGTGCCACAAAGGCTTTTTTTAAACCTCATTTAAAGCTGTCAGATTTTTCTGCTTTAATATTTCCTACTTAAATAATCGTTAATATGTTAATTTTATTATTCTCTGCTTTTTTAATAGCATCAAGCTCTAAAGAGAAAATCACAATATATTTTTTTATATAATTTTGTTTTTTTTTTGCCTGCGGCAGCTAGTTGGCCAGTGTCTAGTCCGGCTTTTGTAGCTTTTGTTGCTCTTGTTGTAATGCAATTAATTGTCAATTTAAATTGAAACATCAAATTTAATATAAATGCATTTTAAAATGTACAATTAAATTTATTTCACCTACGCATAAGCATAAAAACAATCACACGAAAAACAAAAAAAAAACGAAAATGGTCTCCCACAATATTAATTATTGATTTTGTTATAAATATTCAAGCGTTGGAGGTGGTCAAGGATGTGCCAGGACTTGGGGGTGTTTTTATAAAAGGAAATAGAGAGGTAGATAGGGGAATTCTCAAAAGATAATTTATAAAATATATTCAAATATATTTAAATATTTATAAAGTAGTATTTGAATTCAAAGAAAAACCCCTAAAATTAATGTCAAAGTATATAAACCATAGATACTTTCCTTAAATAAATACATCTTGCTCTCAAATAACCAACAATTCCATTAATTTAAATTGCAATTAAACACAAAAACTATCCTATTAATTATTTAATTTTAATGTGAAGTATCTCACGCCTCGACTCTTTTCATTATCATTACCATTTTTCCTGCTTAGTGCCCGAGCTGTCAAATTTGTTTATATTCGCTTGGTTAAATGCATTAAATTTATCTGACTGCCGCATAAAAATGCTCTGTAGCTTTTCATTTAAATCATAATTTGTTTGCAATGCTCTGATTTATGCACACTTTTTTTTTTAGGCTTCGACTTTTTTAACCCACCCCCACTCGGCGTGTGATTGTGTTTGACCAACGTTTATTTGTTTGTATAGTAAACTTTGGTTAAATAAAGTGGCCAACAGTTTAACAGCCATAACACCGAGCCCACTTAGCTGCGAAAAAAAAGAAAAACACAACGCCAACACACATACATATATGGCCAAAGGTGACCCGCAATTTTACCACATTCAAATGGTTGCCCAACGATAACAATTGCAGAAAAAAGAAAAAAAAATATAGGTATTTTTTAAGCGATGCTTTAAATTTTTAAGGGTTATAAGTCATAATTAGTGTGAATAAATATTTCAGATTTTTTGGTTTCTTAGAAAAGGTTTTAAAGAAGAGTTCAAGACTTGGAAGAGGATTTTGACATTTTAAAAGTTTAAATAATTTTAAGAAATAATTAAAAATTTTTAAGTACACTTTTAACTAGGTTTTTAATATATATTATATGTTTAAATGATTTTAATTTACAGTCTTGATATATTTAATGATCAAATAATTCTTGTTTAGGTTTTTCTAAAGCCTCTACGCTGAAGAACTTTGATTCCCTTTCACCTCTTAGAATAAATTCAAAAATAAAATAAATAAATTGTTTTAAATATTTCTTTACTACGTCTTAAATATCTGAACATCTTTCAAAAGCTTGGCTATCTAATCGCTTTTTTGTGTGATTTTCTGTGGTTGCATTTGTGGGTGCAACACATGCCCCCACCCTTTAAACTTTTACTTTTGGTTGCCCTGCGGTTTTAGCATTTTGAAACCAAATAAATTCAAACTTTAAAGAAATGAGATTTAAAAGGAAATATAGATATATAGAATATATGTACTCACTCTGACAGTTGCCAATGGGCGGCATCCGGAAGCCGGATAGCGGATCCGTGGAGAAGTGGAAGGGTCTCTGGCCAAATGCAAAGTGAAACTGCTGCTGCTGTCCTAAAAGGGATAACACTAAGTTTTTTTCAGTTTTAATTTTCTGTCCTTAACTAGATGGTTTCTTGCGTTGGGCCCAGTGGTTGCTGGCGATTTAATTTTTAATTTAAGTTCAGTTAAATCTTCAAAGAAAATTTTATTTATTTATTTTCTTTATTTTACTTTAAATAAATACTTTTGCAAAGTCAAAATTTGTTTGTTAAAATCTTAAAAATATATTATTAAATATATAAACCCTTTTTTAGAAAAACTGTCAACAACCACTGAACTGTGTATGTGTTTGTGTAAGTTATTAAATGACTGCGTTACCCAGCAGACAAAGATCGGATTTAGTGCGGATGGATCCAAAAAATGTCCGCTAAAAATATTAAATACAGACAAAGAATCGAACTTTTCGTATTAGTTTCGCTAAATGTTCAAAAATGGACGCGCAAACGGACGAATAGCATACAAGTATCGCAAATTCTCAGGATTATAAAGGTCCACAATCGAAATTTTATTCGAATTCCGAAAATTATAGCATTTTCTGCCACAAAACCCATAACAGATGATTGACTTTATTATCGTTTATGAGCCGAAATCGGACGTTTTATCCGCTTGAAACCCGCAAAACTCTCGTTTTTGTCTGCTGGGTAGTTTCTTTGTGTCTGTGTGTGCTTGTGTGGAAAAAACTTAAATGACAAGCAGTTGATGAATGAAATTCGGTTGCTTTCGATTCACTTAAGATGTAAGGGAGGTCTCTCGTTTCTCATTTCTTGTCACCTGTTTTCCCTACATTTCCCAGAGTCGAAAAACTATTGACAATGGACTTTTTGTGTGTGTGTGTGTGTATGTGAAAGTGAAATGACAATGGCCCAAAAAACTTTATCCAACTGGCGACACTTTCGGCTAAATTGTAGCCTCGCCCAAACTCTAGCTATCTGCCAGATTGTATTCATTATAAAATAATAACCTTTTGTCTGCAGCTTAAAGCCCCAACCAACGCATGTGTGTGTGGGGCTGCTCTGTCTGGCATTCTGGACATATAAATCATTTCATGGATTTGCATTTGTTGTGAGTCCTGTGAATCCTGCCCCCTCTCGTTACTCGTTTCTCTATTCTCGGTCCAGATTACACAGACCAGCAAAACTTTCGGACTCCAGAGCCTTACGGTGCCTGAACATATGCAAAGTGAAATATTTGCATCCTTATAAATATGTAAAGGAAGGAGGCTAAAGTGTGTATGTGTGTGATAGAGCTGTCTAATGAATATTCCTTGAAGAAATTCGGGATTCCAAAGTGAAATGAAGTGCAGTATTAGCAGGCAAATGTCCTTGCTACATCAGCAAAATCTCGAGGAAGGAATTAAGCTTGAACAGAGAGTTAAGGATTTGGTAATATTTCAAGAATATTCTTGGCCAGAGATGGTCTGCCTCACTTGATATATAAAGGATATTATTTATATATAAATTAAATATTACTCTGTGAATCTTAAAATATATATTTTTAAGAATTTTAAAGACAATTTGAACAATTTCAATTTAAAATTTTAGAAATATTAATTCTATAAAATAGTTTCCCTATTAAAATCCTAAAAATTGAAGTTTTACAGTCTCTTTAGGTCCATCTCTGACTCAAGCAATAAAGCAATCTTTAGGCAAGTGCCAGGACTTGAACTCCTGCCAATCCTGTGACTTTTAAGGATGAGAACTGCCTGCCTGCTGTGGCTCCTGCAAGAGCAATTTATCTATTTGGCGACTAATAAATTGTTATGCATTGTCCTGCAAATGAAATGCCCCCCAAAAAAGGCAAGGGGTAAAAACGGATAACCAGAAACGAGAAACACTTTTCCAGCTTTTCCGGCTTTTCCTGCTCTACTTACTTGTCTTGGAGCGGGGTTCGCGTGGCCCATCGACAGTCACTTTGATGGCCTTGTTGTAGGTGGCTATGTGCGGTGGATTCGTTGACACGGTGATGGTTAGCGTGAAGCTTTTCCCTGAAAAAAAACAAGAAAAACAATAAACAAATTTATGAGAAATACCAGGGAAACATTTAACTAATAGCGGCCAGTCATGCCAGCCGATAATAAACTTGTTTTTGGTGTGGATTTTGGGGTATTGTCACGTCGTAAAAATGTTGGCCATTAAATATGAAATGGTAACACAACACACACGTTCTAATCGATCGATTGGTTCGGTATATTGTGACAACAATATTTGTAATTATTTCAACTTAATTCTAGTGTATTTCTCCTTCCCTTTGTGACTAAGGACAATACCTCATTTGCATTTTGTCTTCTTTACCTCTCTGGAAAATACAGAATTAATTACAATTTAAACTGATTTAGTCTGCAGCCATTCACATATGCCTCGCCAGAGACTTTCTTTCACTCGAAGATTTATTTCGTTTGCGCCGCAGTTTTCTTTTAATTAACTTGTTTCAGACCCCCCACCTTTTTGGGCCATTGTCATTGTCAAGTGTTGCCAGGGCGCAAGTTGCCTTTTCTAGCCATTTTTTGTTGAGATTCAATTAAAAGCATTTCGGGCTTCTTAAGCCGCGTCGCCTTCCTGTGTGTCTGTCTGTCTGTCTGTGTTTCGTCTATGACAACGCGGCGTATGTGGGATGTGAAGGTGGCGGGGCAATGGGGCGTATGTGTGATTTTGGAGAAGGAGCAGGAGTCAGAGGTTTTGCTTTTTAAGTTGACAAACAAAGCGTAAATCATTTCGGCACATACAAATATATAAAGAAATATATATATAGATATGTTCAGACATAGCCGGAGCTTACACATGTTTCTGGCACACACTCCACTTGGCTCACACAATACCTACTGATTTTCCGCCTTGATTTTTCCCCCAAGCCCAAGCCCAAGGCGGCATAAAAAATGAAGTCTCGAGTGGCAACCCAAGATGGGAAAACACTTTTCTGTTTATTGCCAACAAGTGCAGTTCATTGTTGCGCAATACTTTGCCACTTTTTGAGGGGGGAAGTTAGGCTGAGTTGAGGCTATATATAATTGATCATTAAATGGACTTGTAAAGGGGGTTTTTCCTCAAGGAAAAGTGCTTCGGCTTTAAGGGAAATATGGGATCTTAAAGGTTTGATAGAAGAACTTAAATTAAATAAGGTTTAAATGTAAGGATCCTATTATAAAGTCACGTAAGTTGTCCATTTTTAAATTAAAAAAATAATATATAGCTTAAATTATAATTATATATAATTATTTAATTTATAGAAATATTCTTTAAAAAATTTAAGGACAACACATGAAAGTGCTCCCTTTAAATTACACTCAAAATTCATTCTGTGACCCAATTGATTGCTAATCCCAGGGATTTTCCCCTACCCAGTCGAAGACGAATACATTCATCTTAATCTCCCACCGAAACTGCGACAAATGGATACGTCAACACTTGAGGAGCATGACATTTCCGTGTGTGTGTGGGTGTGGCGACATTTAAAATCAAATCCTGTTGACAAATAACCTGAAATCCTTGCCAGCAAATCCCCGTTGCACAGGCGTCATAAATCAATTTGGGGGTAATGAAATACACACACACGCACACCATAGGCACAGGAAGAGGCTCTACACACAGGACATGGGAACAAACAAAAGGACATCTGTCAATACTTGCGGCTGCCTCGCAAATCACCAAGAAAACAAGAGCCAGGAGACCCCATCCCACTTGTCACATAATCGTGTTGGCGTGGCTTACGAATTACAATTTGCGGATTAAGTGCAATTAAAATTTTTGATACGCAACATGAGCCACTCGCAAATATCAAATACACTTTGCTTTGGGTCCTGTGTAAAGTTCTAAATTTAACTAATTTTTTTTTGAATTTTTATACATTTTTCAAAGGAATGCTTTATATAAAAACAGCCTGTTTTCTATTGTTTTCGGTGTTGGTTTATGTTTAAAAATGTTCTTTAAAATATATTTAGAAAAAGGAGCTAAAACAAAAAATACGATTAAGCAATTTGTAGTTATTTATTTTAGGGTTTTAAAACATTTTATTAAATTTTTTTGGTAACATTTTTGATTGGAATTATTTATTTTTTAAGCTTAAAGTATTTTCAGGAATTTTAAAAGCTAAAAAATATTTTATTTCTACACTAACATATTAAAAACCATATTTAAATTTAAAAAAATATATTTATTATATATTTATACAACAAATAATTTTAAAAAAATTAAAACTTAGACTTACTAGCATCTTTTGTTTACTCTTTTGCCGTTTGGCTTCACTTCACTTGTAAGCCAAAAAAGACTAAGCCCTGGAAAAGCCTGGAAAAGCCAGCCAGTAAGTCGGCCCAACATCGAAATAAAAACATTTTGCGGCTTCTTTGGTTTTCATCTTTATTTTTTTTGTTTTGTTTTTGTTTGTTTTGACTGGTTGATATTCTGCCTGTGTTTACCTGAGGGTGGAAATCTATGCCACCCCCTCAAATGATTGATTGCACGTGTGGCCTGTGGGTAGTTGAGAAGGGGTTAAGGGATTTGAGTGATTTTTTGGTTCGATTGGAGAAAGGGATTGTCTTCGAGTTGGACAATAAATGTCTGTTGTGTACAAATATTTGGTGAGTTTTAGTCAAAGGACTTTTATACTGAGCCTAAGGCGTGAATCTAAATTAATTCCAGTAAATCTTAGCTTGAAAGTATATTTTATTTAGTGTTTTATTTATTAATAATTATAATTTTAGTTCCTTTTTTTGTCCTAACCGTTTTTATGAATATTTAAAAAATATATATACATTTTCTAAAATTTCAACAGCTTTAAAGACCCAAATAGGAAGCGGCTCTTATGGGTAAATTTAATAGAATTACTGCCGCTTGGGTCATTACTGGCCACTGCCATTCCATACCCTCATCTAAGTTGCATTAAATCTGCACTGCGCCCATGGGGCGTATGAGTGATTTACGTGGCATTTGCCACCGACGACGCCATTTTGTTTCGCCGCTGTTGCTGTTGCTGCCTGTCTAATTACAATAACAAATGCACAGGCCGGCATAGTACATATCAGCCCCCATGCCACGCCCCCGTGTCATGCAATTTAATTACCCGGGCATCGATTTATTTGGCCCAACGCTAGGCTACACTTTTAATTAGCAAAGTGCCATGCACATGCACGCACACACACCATCACCGTCCATCCGGGCGGATGACGATGACGATGAAGGAGATGGGGATGGGGAGATGGGGGGTTAACGCTGGGGCTTAAGGGGGTTAAAGTCGGTGCCAGTTTCCGCCTGTTACGATGCCGCAACTAAACAACTAAACAACGGAGAGAAGGCACCAAGACTTGGCAAACAATTTAAACAAAATTCAATTTATTAAATCAATAATAAAGTTTGATTTCATTAGCAATTATAGTAATATTTCTTAAGCTTTTTCTCTCTCTGTGGTTGCCTCAATAAATCCCTGAGAAAATCCTTGTGAAAAGAAAAGAAAAGAGGTTACCCTTAATCGAGGCCATCCATCCCCCTTGAGGTTTTTATTTACACAACTCTCAAGCCATTTAATACGGCCCAAAAACAGCCGCAAAATGAACTGAGCCAAGGAGAACGAACTCCGGCAAATGCCGCCCCATATCCTGGCCATTCAACACCCTCTCCTCTCCCCCCCGAAAGATAAACATTCACCGAAAAATCTTGGGGACAACCCCGAGCCCGGCCCCGCCCAGCTCCAAAGATAAATGCCTGGCAAAAGTCGAGGCAAGGCGAGGCGTTAAAAAGGCAAAGAAAACCAAAAAAAAAAAAAAGGGAACTTTCTGCCAGCAACTGACACCTTGTCCTGTGAAAAGGACACGCCTGTCTGTGGAAAGCAATGGGGAAATTCGGTAAGGGGAAAAGTCATGCCAAATTGTGCACAATTTGCTTTTGGCTTGCCTTCTGTTCTTTTCAATTTTTTTCCCTGAGGGTTTTGTTTTTCCTAGCAGGCCTGCGAAAATGTTGGTAATTGTGGAAGGCAGATTGGGGGATTTTCCGCAGGGTGGTGATTTTCCACAGGCCAAAGCAACAGGCAGGCAGGCTATTGTGCAAATTACAGTTATCATAATTTGACAGTGACGGGCAGAGGGAAAATGGTGGCAAAGGGTGGCAAAAGGTGGCTTGGATTGGCTGGGAAATTAAGGAACCTTTTGAGGATACTTTTGGAAAAGTTTTGAATTAAATATACTTAATTTATTTTAAAGAAAACCTAAAGGAAAATCATCGAGTAGTCCCTCTTCCGACTCGCCTAAACGAATGGGAAATTCCCAATTAAGTTGACCCACAGCCTGGGCCATGTGCCGCGGAAAATGTTAAAGTGAAAAGCGAAAGATGTCCTCAGAGAGCGAGAAGGATGGAAGGGAAATGTACAACGAGTGACGTGAACGCGGACACGCATCCATTTGGCATTGGCCGAATGATGACAATGAATGAATCCTCGGCGAGACACAGACACGCCTCCATCCTTCCGTTTTTCGCTGTCGGAAAACCGCTTATGTCCACCTACCACCCCTTTCCCCAAGCTCCCTTGGCTGGTCGAGGCTTTGGTTTTTGCGGTTCCACCGCAGCGGATGCGTAGCCCCTGCCGCCCAGCCTCAATCGAAACCCCAAAAATGCCTCCTCCACCAGAACGAAATGACCAGCGGAATTGGGCTTAGTCCTTGGCTCGTACACCCAGCACCCAGTCTTTAGTCTGTGATGATTGAATTATGGGTTGTGTGATTGGACTCGGTTTTTCTTTTGAAAGGAAATATTTCGAATGAAAAATAAAGCCAAAGAAAAACAAAACTTTTTATTAATAAAACTATGCTTAAACTTTAAAATTTAAATATTTATTTATAAAGAATTTCTTAAGGTTTGTTTTGCTTTAACTATGCTCTATTACTATTTAGTTTTTGCCTCTATATAGCTCTTAAAAATTACCCCCAAAATAACTTTCATTCAATGGACTCCCCCTACTATCCTTCTCCCTTTAAACCCCATTTAACTTCCGCAGCAACTGACAGTTTATTAAACACTTTAAGACAAAGGCACAGACAAATGCTGACAACAACAAACCTCACAACATAAAAAACAAAATAAAAAAACGGCAACAAAAACTGAGGAATCCGCTTCTATTTGGTGAATGAAAACGATGACGATGCCTCTGCCTCTGTGACGCTGATGAACTGCTGACAATTTGTGCAGCGCTTAACAAGCGGTTAAAAGGATACAAAAGCCTGTCGAGCACACACAAAAACCAACAGCTGACAAAGGACGATGAGTGGAACAGAAAAACGAATGAAAAAAATAAAGATGACAGCAGTGCAAAAAGTGCCCACTGAATGATACAAAAATAAAAGGGAAACGGGAGCAGGAGCAGGAGGCCAAAAGCCGGCAAAACTTTTGCTTGGGCGATAATTGAACAAATTGTTTCGAGTGCAATCCAAGGGAGGATGCCTGGGGGTCAAGTGCCAACAAGGGCCAATAAGAGCCGCCACTTGACGAAAAACTTTTGCCTTCTTGGTGGGCCAAGCACAAGGACGAAGTGGGGTTAGGCTTGGACAATAAGGAGCAGCAGGCTTGTTTCCAAAACATTATAAAATATACAATAATATATCTTGTTTAGGCTCACCTCTTCCGCTCCTTCCAACAAATCGCAGGTCATTGAACTTGGCCACCTGGTTCTTCATCACCGCCGTACAGTTGCGCAGCTCCGCACAATAGTTCTCATCGTTGCCCGCCCGCACGGTGACCATCGTTCCGTCCATTATATCGCCCAGGGAGACCACCTTGAAGGCCACCGGCAGCGTCTTGTTGGAGCGCCAATGCGGCGGGAGGACGGTGCAAACGAAGAGCGGACTGCTGGTGCGGATCAGTTCGCCGGGATGTTCGGTAAGGAAGTCACCCAGTGTCCTTTCCGCCAGAATGTCTGATGTCATTTTCGTATAGGCCTCGTTTAGCAATTGGGCGGGTGTGGGTGGTGTATTTTGTTCGGTGCTGTTGTTGTTGTTGTTGTTATTGTTACTGCTACTGGAGTTGTTGTTGGTGCCATTGGTGTTGTTGCTGCTGTTGTTGTTGTTGCTGCTGGAGTTGTTATTATTATTGTTGTTGTTGGTTGTGTTATTGTTGTTGTTGTTATTATTATTGTTGTTGTTGTTGTTGGCATTAGATGCCGTCGAATTGCTCGAAGTGGTTGTTAAATGCATTTTGTTGTAATTGTTGGTATCGCTGGTGTAGGGATTATAGTGGTGTTGGTGTTGTTGCTGTTGTTGAAGTTGCTGTTGGTGAAGTTGCTGTTGTTGTTGCTGCTGCTGCTGCTCCTGTTGATGATGATGATGATGAGAATGCTGTTGATAATGTTGCAGTTGCTGCAACTGTTGCTGCTGCAATGGATGATGCAACTGCTCCTGCTGCTGCTCGAACTGCTCCAGTTGCCCTTGAGCGTGAGCCTGCACTTTTTTTAGCCGCACAATTTTGTCGTCCTTTAATCAAACCGTTGGAAAACAATGTATGATGTGCCCAGGATCAACTATCCCGCCGGAGTTAGTAAGAACTGTAAATGAAATGGAAGAAATGGAACTTATTATAATGGCTTTATTTGGTTTTCTGTTTTTAAACCCAAAAGTGGCTTTATTGAGTGAGAATTTCCTAGTAAACCTCACCCTTCTGGGACTAAGGGCCACGATTAGGTCATCAATCTACCCCCGACTGACTTCAATTTGAACTTGGCGCCCGTTGCGACACCATAAAACTGCCCCCACACAGCCTGCCGAGGTCGAGGTCTGTTAATGTCTTTAAATCACGGCCCCAAAATGGCATATTACATGGGTGAAGCCCTCGCTCCCCAAAAAATAGAGGGAGCAAGAGGCTGGGACTGCACTCTGCAGTCTGCTTCAGGATGCTGGCATGTCCATGGGCATGGCCACCATAAACACAAATCAATTGTCAACCACTCGCCGGCCGGGGCGAAGGCTTCAGACGGCTGGCAGGACTCGGATTCACAGGATTGGATGGCACTGGACGGTGGAGAAGGGGGGGTATGGGGCTTGCAGGGACCTTCATATCCCCAGCGGAACGCAATTTGCGTTGCACTTTTCAATTTCCGGCAAAGGACTTCATCGCACTCCACCCGCTCACCGGCCGATGAGCATCGACCATGCAACACTATCCCAATGCCAACGCAAATCTAGTGGCATGCGGCATGCGAACGAAAAGGACGAAGGACCCTGCACTCGTCACAGTAACCAGTGTCAAAATGATTGTGGACTCACGGGTGAGAATTTGTGGTTTGATACTTGCATATTTTGTCACTTGTCGACATTCGTGCAGGGCGCCAAAGGACCAAAAGGAGTCGGTGTTGCAGGATACAGTTGCACGGGGCCTAAGGTACGCTAGAATTGTGGCTTTATTAAGTTGAAAAATGCATAAGGTAATAACAAAAACCTTTGAAATATTTAAAAAATGAAGGAAATTTTACCTTTTAAAATTTATAATTAAATATAAAGTGATACAAACATCTTAAACATTAAAAGGGAAAACCTGGCAAGTTAAAATTTAATTTAACATTTCTATAGGCTTTCTTCTATTTAATTTTTGATATCGATCCCTGGGCTTAACTCTTAGTGTACTCAGAAATCTGAGCCTGAGTTGCTTTCTTTTTTTTTTTGACCCGCAGAGTCGCTTAACCCTCCACTTCCACTGCTGACCGATAAAAATTACTTAAAAATGCCACAGCTCATGGGTTGACTTTTGGCCAACAAGGGAAAAAAACAGGAAACAGAGAAACAAAAGAAAAGGCACAGAAAAAATACGGTACACAAAATAACCGTCGACTGTCACACACACAAAGGGAAATCGTGGAAATGGTGGAAAAATCGCGACAAATGGGGGCGGGAAGGCGGTGGTAAAGGAGGAACAATGCCAAAGAGGAAATCGCGGCGAACATCCAACGGAAGCCAAACGTGTCGCCGCGAGTCCAGACAACAACGCAAAACCCCGGAAAATTGAGGAGGCGAAAATGCGCGGGAAAAGTGCTGTGCCGAAGGGCGGAAAGTCCGTCATGGGCATGGGTTAATGGCTGTCGTGTCCGTTGGTACTGTCCAGTGCCAACGTCATTTGCCTTTCATTTTGCCGGCCTGCCTTTTATTGTAAATTTACTTTATAAAGGTTATTACCGAGCTCGAGATGAAAAAGAGATAGGTGAGGGGGAAAGCCCCACGGATGTAGGTGAGATAAGCGGTGAGAAGGAGCAGACCAACCGGACTGTCAAATTAAGTCGAACAGTCGGCTTGAGTGGGCTAACCGATTCCCTGCACTTAACACTTTTGAGAAGCGCAGAGAGAGGCGCTTTTAATGGTGAGCTTCAAAAAATTCTTGGAAAAATACATTTAGAATACTATTGTAATTGTAATTGTAATTCACTTCAAAGTGTTTTTCTTTTTACAAAATTTAATTAAATATGGAATTATATTATTATCTATGAATTATACAATAATTTGCTTAATAAACTCTAAAAACTAATAGAATTTTCTCCTACACCAATTACAGGACATTTAGCAGTTAGTAAGAAGGACCTGGCCAACCATTTCCAGCTCAAACAGGGCAGAGAGAAGGCCAAATGAGTGGAAAAAAATCTGCGACAAGTGCTCGACAAACGCGCCATAATCCGTGCTCGCCGTCACCAAAAAGTTGCAGGATCCATGTCCATGCCCAACAAACAACAACAACAACAAATACCAACAATTACACCAACAATATCCAGTGGAGAGTCACGCGCGGTTTGTCACCTCTCCGGGCATACACTGAGAAAATCAAAGCAAATAAAGCCATAACTATGGAATACTAAGTGGTTGTAGATATTTTTATGGCTTAATATATACAATAGTTATTTCTGCAGTGTAATTTTAGGTGTATTTTTTTGTTTTAGAGATACCCAGACTTTCGGGTGAGGGGGCTAAATCAAAATTCATGGCTGCTGTTAAAACCGGGCGACCCGGGTATCAATAGACAAGGACCCAAGGACCGTTACACGCAAGTTGAACCCTTTGATGGCGAGCCCGGTCTCACCGCTCTCACCGGCATCGCCGGGAAATTCGCCAACACATGTACAACATGTAAATTGTTTCAATTTGCGGCATTTGCCGTAAAGCTGCGCAATTTTCGACATGCCACGGATACACATAGAGAGTTTTCATCTGCAACCCCTGCGTGAGTGGGCGGCGGCATCTCTGGGCCTTTGTTTTATATATATTTTTTTTTTTCATTTTCAGTTTCATTTACGTTTCTGTTTTGTTTTTGTTCGTTTTTTTTTTCAGCCATAGTTTGGCATGTCCAGCTGCCGGGCTCCCAGGGAAATATTTTCGGAGTGGCCAACCCAAATACTAAACTTGTTAAATATTATAGGTAAGGGCTACTGCCGTTGCTACTTTGATGTAGTTAAATTTTAATTGGACTTTGGGTTTTTCCAGCCCCCAGCAGCCTGTGGTATGCAACACAGCAGCAATGTGTAGAGTGTGTGGCATTCGGGAATTTCCGTATTAAGTTGACCAAAAAAGGAAGATGTCCTGGTTAATAGATGCTAGAGGCCAGGTCTGTGGCTTATTAGAAGCTTAAATGGTGGCTGTTTGTTCTTGTTTTGTTTTAATAGATTTTTAAACCCAAAAAAAATACATACTTTCCCTTCTTCCAAAACCAATAAATCCCCCTTTTAATTCCCTTCCTCCCTCTAAGAAATCAATTTATCTCTGGCAAAACAAAACCCAGAAATTAACAACATTTGCTAACTAAGAACAAATGAAGTCATACATTGTTTATAAGTGCTCAAAGTGGGCATCGCAACGCACCACAAAGCCCCAGGATCCCGGGATTCCAGGACTCAAGTGGGTACATCGGTCTCTGTTCGCTTTAATGCCTAAATCAACTAAATTTGCGGGCAGCAAACTTATTTCCGGTATGCCCATAGCACTTAGGCCAGAAACACACACACACACACAGTCAGTCGTTGCCCGTTGCCCACAGAAATCAAGAGTCCTACAAGGAGAGAGGACACCAAAATTCAACCATAAATTGATGCAGTAACACGCCCTCCCAACTGCAGTTCTCCATCACCAAAAAAAAAAAAAAAGGCAAAAAAGGAGAGAAGCACAAGGCTGCATCCTTTGCCCGACTGCAGTCCGAATGCAGTGCCGTGCCGTTGCAATGCAATCCTTCTGTCCGCCGTCCGTCCCCAAGCCCAAAGAGCGAGCAACCAACAATGCCAAGTTTTCGGTCAACTTTCGGCCAAAACAATGCCCAATCCTGTGTGTTAAGCCCCCGGAGACCCCAGACCAACCCCAGACCCCTCTGTCGACACCCCAAAAAAACCCACAGAACACACTCACACGGGTCACGCATCTTGTGCTCGTCCTTGGTCCTGCTCCGAGTGCGTGTGCACTGCCAGAAAAAACAAGAAAGTCCTGTGAAAAGATTACTTTCTCTTTGAAAATGTTGTTACTTTTTTTTTGGGCAGTGCAAGTGTGCCGGCATTAATAACGTGTGCAGCAGGCACACTTTCAGCTCTGGGTCCTTGCATCCTGCGACTGCAGACTGCAACTGGAGATGGTGATGTAGATGGAGCAGCAGTTGCAGTTGGAGCCAGGGACTTTCTCTGGTCAATTCGCGGTTTTGCTTGTCACTTAGCCGACGGCCGGCGGCGGAGCAGCGTTGGCCATTTGATAAACGACAAACGACAAACGACGAGGAGACGACAAGGAACAGGACATGGGCGATGGAATCCTGGAGGGATGCTCTATATCTGGCTGTGAGAAGTGCCGCCCTCGTCCTTTTGAGGCGACAATGTGACGACATTTAAGGTCAAAGAAGGGGTGCGGCATGTGTGTGGGAATGCCGCCGTGATGGATACTGTGCCGGTTACGGATTGGGGAACAGGACTCTAACCGGAGGTGCTATGCATGTAGTTTTGCGGCTGAACTTGGCCACGATTTGCCTTGATGGTTCAGTTTAGGGTTAAGACAAACAAGGTGAGGAATCACAAGCTTTAAAAACTCATTAATCGAAACCTGTATTCAATACCTTTAATTATAAATATTAAAAGGAAACCTTCGTTTCAGGATCCTTCTCAGGCATCCTTCCTCCAGGGTATCTCAACTTCGATTTCCCAGACTTTGCCGTGTGTTATGTTTAAGCCTTAAGTGGCGTAATAAGTCCAGATTGCAGCCTGTTCGGTGTGTCCTGCCATACATCCTTGCATCTAGTCGGTGTCCTTGTGTTTGTGTTTGGCCAGTGCCCGCAGAGCTTGCTTTTGGCTTTTGCTTTTAAGCCAGAAGAGCAAAGGACTTGGCCTGGCTATGAGGCCGAAAAACTGTTGGAGGCGTTTAACATTTTTGAGGCTTGATTGGATTTTACACACTGGCTGGGGCCCAGGGGAGACTCTCTGTGCGTAAAGTGAAAAATTGCATTTTGAGCAGCTGCTGTTTGCTGCATGTTGCAAGTTGCTGCTTCTATTGCTGCTGCTGCTGCTGCTGCTACTCCTGTTTTTGTTGTTGATGAAGTCGGCTTTGGTTTTGGTTTCATTTGGTTTTGCTGGTCAGCCCCGAATGCGGCTGTCTGTTATTTTGAAATACTCGTTGAGTGGCTCGTTTGCGGTGAAATGCATGTGGCCACGCCCCCCGAACCACACTTATACACACACACACACACATGCAGATAATACAATTGTTTTACCCTCTCAGTCTCTCTGTTGCTCTCACTGTCTCCCTCTCTCTCTCTCTCACTTGGCTATTTTCTTGTGATTTTCTAATGCACTTTAAGCCCTCTTTAAGCGCAACGCCCATTAATGGCTTATTAGCTAAGGGTTGCAGCCACCAGAATCGATTTTATTGAAATTTTGAATTGATTTTTCCCTAGAAATTAACTTGACTATCGAAACAATTTAATAAGCCATCAAAAAACCTGCAATTACTACCCCTACATCGATGGCTTAATAGCATCACCTTAAGCTGCAACACCTCCCACACACTCACATTATGGGGGGGGGGGTTGTTGTAAGTGCAATATGGCATTTCAACGGCAATTAAAATGAATTTTCCGGTTACTTGACACATAACATAATTTGCATTTCCGGCGCCCAGGAAACATGCCACCCGGGGCGTTAGATTGTTTAAATGCATAAATGATGCCAGGGGCAGAAATGCAATTGCAGCAGCAGCAGCGGCAACACGGAGCTGCTGCAATAGCAACCGCAGACGCATCGCCTTTCTCCCCTCCAGAATGCAACATGCAACATGCGCAACGTGCAACGTGCAACTTGCAAGTCTGCCATCCGGATGATGTCCGGACTGATGTCCCTTCGTCTTTATGTCCTGCATGTCCTTTGCCAGTGTCACCTTCAGACAACACTGTCTAACAGGTGAGATGTTTGTTATTTTTATTATTTTATAATTATTATTTTTGCATATTTTTAATTCCAAGAATATAGTAGTGAACTAAAGTGTGAACTTGTGAATTAATGTAAATATTTGTATATTAAATTTCAGGTTTTGAAATATATTTCATAATTAAAAGCACACATTTAGGCAATGCTTAGAATTCCCAACTGCAAAGTTTGCGACTAATGAGGTAAAAGTGTTTCCTCTTTGAAAAACCTTTTCTTAACCTTTTATAATCTTTTCTTAAAGTTCCCATTATTTTTAAAATTTTTAAATTTACTCCCCAAAACAAATGTCTCTCTTGCTGGCCAGTGTAATATGTTATCACCAATGTATGGCCCTGTATGTCTCTCTATTGTCCACAACTCGCCCCCTTTACCAAAAATTTTGAAGCAGCCCCTAAAGCAATTGACATGCCGGCACTCAGGGCGTTCCATGTGGGGGGAATCCCCCGGTCCAACCTCGTTTTGGGGGCCCCAAGAGTTTGTCCAAATCACCGAGTTTAACAAATTAAATGACTTCTAGTGCGTACATTGTTTTGACACGGATGTGACCCGAGGACTCACAGGCAGGAGGGTGTTAAGTCTGGACTCTGCCAAATTGCAGTTGATTGCTGGACATGGAGTAGGGTGGAGCAGCGAAGGAGGAGGAGTAGGAGGACACCTGCAGTTCTGACCCTGCACTTTGCCAGACATCTTGTCAGCTGCAATCAACAGTTTGGCTTGGCCACGTTTTTTGGGTATCATTACAGATTTCAAAAAGCATATTTTCAACTGATCATAATATGTATTTAATGGGTATAATTTTGTTGTATTTTGGGGGGCAAACAAACCCCCTTAGTCTCTGCATTTGGACCACCCGAATGTCTGGTTTTTGCGCCGCCTTTGATACATTTCATATTTTTTACGGCCTTGCGCTTTTATGTCTTTATAAATACACAAAATTATGAGCAATGCGCCAGCCTGTCTTCTTTTTTTTGTTTATGTGTTATGGCAATTAAATTTCCTGCAATAACAAATGCACTTGGATTCAAGAAAAGGGGTAGGGTGTGTGTGTGTGGTAGGTAGGAAATTGTTTATGCCTTTTGTTTGCATTAACCATTAAATTGCCCATAAAAAGTGTGGCACCAATGACGGGGGATTACTCATTTCGAGAGTTGTGTGATGACGAAAATACGAGATGAATTTCAAGTGTTTTTTATCTTACAAAAATAATATATTTTCTTGGGTTATTTTTTAACAAAAAAAGAGACAATATTTCCCTAAAATTTATTATGTATTGTATGTATGTAAAAATGAATAATTGTGTTTTAATCTTGTAAGTATTCTTTCTTTTTTAAAATATTTATATTAATATTTTTAATTTTTCTTTTTAAAAGTAAAATTAATTTTTTTGGTATAAGGGCTTTAGTGTCCATTTTAGCTAAGTAATAATACTTATATATTTTATTTTATTAGTTTTTTACATTTAAATTTAATTAAATTCTATTTTCTTAAACTTTAGACTATATTTAAAAATGTTTTCTGTAGTTAAATAATTTGTTTTTATATTTATTTTATATTAATATCCCCCATATCTAGTTTTAAAATAAAAACTACTAGGATTTTGGCAATAAATTACTATTTAAATTGATTTAAACAAAAAAGTACAGTTTATAGAACCACTAAACCTGTTTTCTGTGTCTGTTTTTTTATATTTATTTGGCTTTTCAAAGGGGAGGAGCCACCAGAAAAGGGGCTGCTTTTAGTGGGTAGTTCTCCAAGGACTCCCTCTGACTGAGTCGGAATCTTAGACTAATTCCGCATTGAGTCGAGCGGAGAATTTAGAGAATTGCCGAGACATTTCGTTTGGGTCTTGGTTGTCAAAGACAAATCCCATTGGATCCCCTTACAAACACACACACACACACACACATATGTGTTGTGTCTGGTATTTTTGAGTCGTCTTTGCCGCCTTTGATGATGTTGAAGGGAAGGAGTTGAAGTTAAAAAACATCAAACTCACACCAAATTAAATTCCCTGTTCATTTTTTTTCTCATTCAAGTCTTAGGTGAACTTCTCACTCGAAGATCTCACTCGGCATTCCACTCCTTCCGTCACTTTGTGTTCAGTGTAATGCGCCGTTGCAGGCTCTCAATTAGCAAATTAAGCACTCACACACATATGGAGCTCCATTCGGTGGCACTCATTCGCACCGAGTTACACTCACTCGGCCAGCAAGGGTTGAACTCTTCACTGTGTGTGTGTGGCGCTTTGTTCTTGTTTCATTCGCTCTCGGAAAAGTGGCTCCACTCGGAAAAACCCCGCCCCCCAAAAGACACAAATGCAGGCCATTGCAGTCTTGAATTTTTTGAGTCGATTTTTGCGGTGTGTGTGAGTGAGGGTTTCCCCAGGTGTGTGTGTGTAGTGTGTTTTTGGTTAGTTTTTGTTTTGGATTTAGGTAGTATTTCTTAAGAATATTTACTGATATTTACTGATATTTTAATACAAATTATAATATAAATGTTGGTAATATATCCCTGAAATAGCATTTAAATTATATTTTTAATTTACGGAACATATTTTAAATACCTAATATGAATATCTAGTAAATATATCTTATAGAATATTTAATATTAATAAATTATACCTATATCTAATTGAAGATCTAATATCATTCATTGATTTTTCTTGACAAATTAAAAGCTCAAAGTTCGATTTAACAATTTTAACTTGTTTTAGAAAGAAGCTTAAGTTCATCTTAAGGTTTTTATAAACAACACATATTTAATTCTGATATTTTATATCTGAGTATTATAAAGATTATGTTAATTAAAGTTAGCTGTTGCTGGATCTCTAAAGATTGAAATTATGGCAACTGAAAAGGAATTTTCTGTTAATAATATTTACCAAGATATTGTCAAGAAATGACAATAAATATTTTTAATAATTACAAAAATTAATTTAAAAAAAATATATAAAATTTAAATATATTTTTTATGTATATATATATATTTTATATATTTTTTTCTATATATAATTCACCTTGTCTCATTAAAACTGCAAGTTTTAGCTGCTGAAAAAGGTATATGTTTGCTTTTGTAATATTTTTAAAATATTTAAAAATAAATCTAGTGCTTGAATTAATAATCTGTGATATTTTAAAGAACATATAACAATATTTTAATACATTTATATATTTTATATGTATTATTTTTGCAATATACTAAACATATACAAACATGTTCAGATATTTTTCCAAAGCAAATTTTACTGCCTTGGTCTCATAATTTACAAGGACTTTAAAATTCAATTATATTTGGTTTTAAACTAAATGTAATATTAAATATTAAATATTTATTAAATTTTCCTTTTTTTAAACCAAAATTATTTACGATGTGCTCTTAATTTCAGTAGAAAGCTTCCCCCAATTCACATGGCTGTCGCTTTCATGCATTTCCCTTGTTGCACATTTTTGCGGCCCTGATTTTATTATTTCTGCGTATATTTTACGGCCTACAGTTTTGGCCTAATCACACACCTCCACTGACCAGAGAGAGAGAGAGAGACCTGGCGGCCGACAAACCCCAACCAACCGCCCACACACATTTTGCGGTGACTGTGTGTGAGGGATATTTGTGTGCAATTTTTAGTTAAATTATTTTTACACCCCGGAATGGCAAACCAGAAACCAGAACGAACACAAAACAGGACACAGCAAAAAATAAAAAAATAAATAAAAAAAAATAAAAAGGCAGGCTGCCAGAACACAAAATTCGATGCCATTTGAAATTTTAAGGGCCCAGGAGATGCGTTAGGCACCCATAAAAATATATACATACACACATACATGGGTATGTTGCATTTTGGGGTTACAACTCTTGCATTTCCCACCATTTTCCCTCCCCCCCACAAACATTTTCCACACGCACAAACAAAGTGGCAAGTGCAGATTTGAAGTTATTACGAAAAACTAACCAACATTTTGTGGGTTTGAAGTTGTGTGGAATAATATTGGTAGACCCAAAAAGCCTTTGCTATGATTGTTGTTGTAAATATTTTTATTGCCCAGAGTTGGTCTCTATATATATATATATATATATGTATGTATGTATATGTACTATATATGCGTTCGAAATGATGGAATTGCAGCCTACAATGGCCATTGATGCATTGAGTTTGTGTTCGCAGGCCAAAAGCTAACCATTTGCCAGGAAATAATTAACTGGCATTCTGGTAGCAGAAACTCCATTTGAAAATATGAAATATAAATGGGGGAATCCTTGTGCGGGAGTTTATCCAATAAAAACTTGTTTTCTGGAGGGTGATATATTATTATTACCATATATGTAGATTTGATCTTTGAAATTCTTTATAAATATCAAATATTTGATTTTAGATAGTAATTTGAATGAGTTCTTTAGCTTAATTTGTTAATGAAATGAATAGTAAGAAAAGCAAAAATGTGTAAACTATTTTATAATATATAAAATACTAAAGTAACTGTTAATTTGTTTTCTAAAATCTCATCAAGACTGAAGAACTTAATTTTTATAAATTCTGTCAAAAGAAAAATATTAAAAAATAAACAAAGGCTTTCTATGAATTTTCTACATATATAAATTAATTTTAAATATTTTACATATACTATAATCTGCCAAAATTCAAAGATCAACATTTTCTTTAGTACATTTAAATATTTCTGCCTTTTAAATGCCAACTTTTTAGCTAATCCTCACGTTTCCCTAAACTATCTTAAAACCTTTTTACTATCTTAAAGTCCCCTATATCTCTTACTGATAATCCTTTAACTTTAACCACTTATCATCCATCAAAATTATCCCTGACCAATCAACAGCTATTTGACATGGCAAAAAAATATCAACAAAAAAATCAGAAAACGAAACGAAAAGGAAACTCTCTGCTCCTGGCTTAAACAACTCGTTGTAATTTGTGGAGCCAAACCAGAAACCAGAAAAAAAGAAGGCGGAAAAGAAGGTGAAAAACCGCCAAACACACACGCAAACAAAAACAAGGTCCAAACAAATGCAGCAACAACAATCGACGCTGTTGTTGCTACTGTGTTGCATTGTGGGTAGGAAAAATTACGAAACCAAAAATCAGCAACCAAATATGTGGTTGCCACCAACAAAAGGCCCAAAACAGAGAACACATATCCCCCAGTGAGGGGTTTTTTTCAACTCCCATCAAAGGGGGTAGGAGGGCGGCGGCAGGTGAGTTGTTTGGTGGTCAATTCTTTTTCACCAACCACCCTCCTCCTGCGTCTGTCTGTTTCGTGTCAAAGAAGCGCAAAAAACAAAAAAAAAAGAGAAACTGCAACTCGCAGGACAATGCAACAATTGAGGGGAATCCCATCCCCCCCTTGCCCCAAACAATTTTCCGCTGCAATAATAAACATGCGAGAAAACGCATGTCCAACGGTTTTCCCAGGTTTTCTTTCATTTTTGGCTTACCCTGACAGAGGGTATTCTTATTAATCGATTTCTAAAATTTTTTAAATATTTTAAATCTTAAAAATAGTATCATTTATCTTCAAAATTTTTTGTTTCTTAAAGAGAAAGTAAAATAATAATAAGTTAAAATATCTTTTAATCTTCAGAGAAAATCTGTATAATTTTCCTCCAAAGATCAAGTTTGACTATAGGGTATTTCCATTTTCGATTGCCTTGCCTTGTTTTTATATTTAAAAAATTTCCCTCAGTTTTTTTCATTGTACATTTTTTGTATTTTTTGGCAACAACAATAAACGAAGCGGGCATTGAATTCTCTTTTTTTTTTAACCCCTCCATTTCAGGACATTGCAGTTGCGGGCAGGAAAAGAGAAAGGCTGAGGGCAGGCAATGGCGCTTGTCTGACAGCTGTACAAACGCAGACCGACAAACAAGGGTTAAAGGGGGGGTTAAGGTGGGAGTTAAGGTGGAAAGGTTAACGCTGGGGAACGCGTTGGCTGGTGCAGCTGGCAGGACGCGTTTGGTCAGTTGGCTGGTTTCCGTTGCACACGCGGCGTATGCGTAATATGCGCACATGCAGAAATACTGTAAAAAACGGGCAAAGAAAAATCAATAAAAAGGAAAAGAGCAAACAGTAGTCCATGGCAGGCAGGCAGGCAGGCAGGGTCCATCTTGCAGGCTGCCATGCTCTCCATTTCCCACCGGTACCCCACCGATTTTTCCAAGCCATTGCAGTCAAACTTGTTGACAATCACGTGCAAGGCTGCTCCTGCACTTTGCTCCTTTTTGGGGTTTTGCATTTTGAGGCCAACATTGAGGCCACGAACTGCGGAACGGGTGCCACCTCATACCCAAACGATTTTCCTTTCCCTTTTCCCCCCTGGGGGCATTTCATTTTTCTGTGCGGCAGTGAGGCGTATGTGTGTGTGTAAATTTATGACACCGCTTAAGTAGTTGATGAAGTCAGTTGATGATAAACTGATACCCTGGGTAAAGGTAAAGGGAATGTCTTGGGAATACTAAGGGATCTTACAGATCCTTGAAGATCAAAGGCTTTGCAAGGAGAGCTAAGAACTATTAAATATTAAATAAATATATAATAAAATAAAAAATGTCTTAATTATTATAGATTTCTTCAAGGATATCTTTTAGGTCGTTGCCTTTTCTCGCTTACTTTTGACCTGCTGTCCAGTAGAAGGTCGTCGTCGGTCCTTTCACTGGTTACGCATTCTCTGGCCTGTTTGCCAATTTTTCAACAGCTTGTTAACATTTTGTCGCCCATCAGACACTCAACGAAAAAAGGAGTGTAACTTATCTTGACAGTGGGGAGTTTTAAGGGGTTAAAGAAAACGCGTTAATGAAGTGTTGCTTGAGAGCTCATTATGCATTTTGCTCACGTTTTTAATTTTTAATTGCATTGCCTGCTGGCCATGGGGGATGGATATTGCAGTGTCCTGGTTTTTTGGTCCTTTCATTAAACGGCACCGCACGACGGCAAACGATTAAAATGACCGCCGAGCACCAAATCGAATTAATTTTTGTAACGTGCAAATGGCCGGACAGCAAAAGTTTCCCTCACAAAAAGAGAGGGGGAAAAAGGTATGGAAAATCGGGGAAAAATCGTCGATGCCACACGACACATTTAAGTTGCTGATTAAGCCCGCTGCCCCCCGCGTTATATACTCCTCCGTACATTATGTACTTAAAAAGCACATAAAGATGTAATGACCGGGCTGATGTTGCACCTGGCCCTTGGCCGCAAAAACCAGCAGCTACTGCAACAGAAATTGCACCAACATCAGCATCAGCAGCAGCAGCAGCAGGAGCATCATCAGCAAAAGGATGTCCACATATTCGGCTTAATAAACTGCATGAAAGTAAAGCCAGAGGCTGGCTTTAATTGACAAAAAATAAAGGAAGGGAAACAGTATAAAGGCCAGGCTCTGGGCTGGAATTAAATCAACAGAAACGGTAACAAAATTACAGACAAGAAAGGCAGGGAATATAAAAAAGCCCTTACATTTTTTTTATATTTTCTATAGAAAGTATACTTTAGACAGAAATTCTATAAAAACGAAATTCCTTTTCTATTATTTAAATTTTAAAATTCCTTGTTAAATGTATTTGAAATCTTTGGCTTAATATTATTTAATATTCTGTTTATTTTCACAAGAAGATGCAGGATCATTGGCAACATTATCGGCAACTTGGCCAAACACATCAGCAGGAACAGCAGGCAGACAACATCGCCGACGGCCAATACCGATATGCCACATCATGAGGTTGGCTCATATTTTTTAATGAATATTGAGGATTAAAGGAATTTCAGTTGGATTTTCATTGAATTATGTATTTATTTTCCTGCCGTGTGCTATTTTTTTGTCCTTTTTTTTTGCCAATCAGGACCTCAGCAATGGCCCGAACCAACGGCTCTTCCTGGCTGCGGTTGCTGGACCGCTGGACCAGGAACATATATCCCATATATTTCTTTGTCGCACGCGATGATTTATTAAGTCATTAGCACTTGTGCGGCCACGCCCCCAGACACACACACACACACACACACAGAGGCAGGATGCAGGCTGCAGGATAAACACCCACGCATACTACTTGTAATTCTTATTAATTGTGTGCGCCGTTGCTGCTCGTATATAAAAATATATATATATAAAATATATATATGTATAAGTAGACTTATATATTTTTCAGAAGCTTGCCGCCGCCGGTACATTAATGCATTGGTTCCTGGACATAGCATTAACTCTTTCAGTTTGCGCATTTTAAAATAGAACATCAGAGATTGCAGGCCGTCGTGAATATTTCATGGCAAAAGGATATCGATGGGTTAAATTAAGAGTTGGTTGATAAGTAAGCAAGCCATGTGATGGGAAAATTTCAGGTTACAATAAGGTAATTTATTAAGATTTATTTAAGTTTATTTTTAAAGATTTATTTAAGTTTATTTTTAAAGATTTTTTAATTATATTTTAAACGAATTTTCAAGAACGAAACTCTTCTGTTAATTATCAAATTATTTCTAAAAATTTAAAAATATATTAAATACAAGACTCTCTTAATTGCTGGAAAATCCAAGACTTTTCTCTTACGTATACGTAATATTTCCATTGACCTAACCTCGTAAACTCAAACCACAGCCCAATAAATAACCACTTTCGGTGGCGTATACTTGATATCTTCTTAAACTTCATAAAGTGCCTGAACAGAAAGTAAATCAAAGAAGAAAAACGAGTGCAATTTCACTCAGAATTGAAGTTGTCTTTCATTCATTCGATGCGAGGCAAACCAACCGCATATCGAACAGCTTTAAGCCAATTTGTGTGGAGACATTAAGGCAGTATTACACCTCTTTTTTTACACCTCAGGATTCAAAATATAATTTATATAAAATAAATAATAAACAAAAGTAGAAAAAAACTACAAAAAACTATAAATAAAGCGAAAATTTGATCAAAAAGAAGGTTTTTTATAGAAGGTGTGCTACAGCCTTGACAAAAAAAAAGCTGCTTCTTCGGCGGATTCTTCAAGAGAAGGAAAACCCGTAGAGGGGAAAATGTCAGAAATGCGTGTGAAAAATAAACGAGATTTTCGCAACGCGCTTTTGATATTTTTGCATGACAGAAGCCAAATGAGAAAATGCGATTTTCCGCATTGCTCCGGCCAATGACATGGACATGGACATGGCGGTGTGGCAAAAAACAGAAATAAAAATAAAAATAAAAATGCGTGGGGACTGTGGAGGATGCTGTCCAACAACAACAACGGCCTACCAACTTAATGTGCTGACGCTTCCTGGCACACAAACACACAGAGGCGGCTGGAACAGGGAAAATGCAGCGAGACAGACGCGTACAATAATTTTTACAATTTGCAGCAATGCGTTTTTAATTTAAATCGATAAAAGTTGCACTCGCACACAAAAAACAAAAACAAAAACCCAGATGATGGACAACAACAGCACAATGCACAATATAATTGCAAGCAACCCTCATAAATATATATCCCACCGATCCCACACATTCCCTGCGACCTGACTTTAACTTCTCCATTTTCAAATGGTCATCAATTTTTAATGAAGATACAACAGCAGTTTTTGGCCATAATCATGAATATATTTAAAGAATTTCGTGGCATTTTCTTTAAATGATTTTTATAGTTTATAAAATCTAAGAAATTAGTGTTTTATATAAAATTAAAATATAAATCTAGGTAAAGTTTTGTTTAAAATACGGGGCTTATGAGTCTTTAAAGTTTTATTAGACTATTTATTAGTAATTAGCAAGAATAATTCAATATAATTTCTTTAATTTTTAAAGTTATTTCCCAGCCAAAAAGGCAGTAAAGTGTTCTTTTCTCACATTCTTAGCTTCACTTCACTTCTCAACTCTCTTCACTTATTAATTAAATATTTGTTCAATTAAACCAACAAAAATGTTTAATTTCAGCTCTTATCTTCATCAAAACTGAACCAATGGCCACACAAAAATGTCAATAATTTCAGCAAATTAAAATAAATCATTAACTTTAAAGTAAAAAACAACCTAGCGACATTCAAATTGGCCAATCAGCAGAGGCTACATAAAAAACTAAGGTAGAAAAACTAAACATATTGCCATAAATATAAATTAAATTAAACATTATAAAATGAAACGTTCAACTGTCGCATTGCATTAGCAAAGCACAAAAAAAAATAGATGAAAAAAATATATATATAAATAGGAAAATGTTGCAGTTGGAAAAATAATTTCATTGCCTACATTTGAGCGACGGCTGTAGGAAAGCTTGTTGTTGTTTTTGTATGTGATTTGACTGCCACACCACACACACACAAGGCTGTCCTATCTTTCTGCGTGTGTTTATTTCATTTTATTATTTTTTCTCTTTTGCGGTCAACGAGTTGGTTGACCACTTTCAAATACAGCCCAACTCCCACACACATCCCTTAACCCATAGCCAGGCCCTTGAGCTGCCTGCCACGCCCCCAATGAACGCCTCTTGGAGTCACGGTATCGAAATCACAATATTTGCTTGGCTACTATTTTTCATTTTAAAAAACCCCTTACAGAGGAAGATATTTCAAAAAAGTTATATATGTTTGAGTCCTGATTTTGTTAGATTTTTAGAGGATATAGAAACCTTAACACTTAGAAAAAATAGCTGCCTGAAGGCACATTTGAAAAGCTAAGAGGAGGGGCTTTCTTTAGAGAGAGAATAGAGTTTTGTTTTGTTTCTTTTGAATGGAATATTTCCTAGAAAATTAAAAATAATTTTAAATTTATTTTTACTTAAATATATTAGTATTTAATGTAATAAATAATTAACTAATATTTAAGGAATATATTTTCTTGTGGAATGAGACTAAGATGTCAGCTAAAAACACATAGATTTTGCGTTTTGTAACTTGTAATTTGTTAAAACCCATTATTATTTTCTTAAGCCACTTTAAATTCTTAAAAATATATCCTCAATTTTTTGTTATTAATTATATATTTTATAAATTTCACTATTCATATACCCTAGAATTTCAAGAGTCTTCTCTTTCCATTTCAAAATTTTGTTTGACTGTTCAGTTTGATGTAAAACCTTCAACACTTGACTTTGTTGCTGTCTGTGTTTCAGTGTTTTTTCTTTTTTATGTATGCATTTACACATATATTTTTTATGTTTTTTTTTTTAGTTGTTGGCCCGTTTGGTTAACCGTTGAATTATCAATTTCGCGGTAGAACTTGCGGTACATAAGTGCGGTTCACCGATGACTTTTCCAAGGTATCATATTTTATATATGTGCGCACAATTGTTGCAGTCTTTTGTTTGCACAAACACACATACACGCAGACGTTTCGAAATTAACACGTTAAATTTTAATTAATTACATTAAGTAAAAATTGCTTACTGCTTGATACACATTTGACATGTCAAGTGGATCATTAAATGGCTTTTTTCCCGACGTTTATTCTTTCACCTGTCAACATTTTGTGGCCATCATTTTGTTATTTATTATAAATAAAGCTATCTTTTGATGGTTAAATATTGTTTTCAAGTTTAATGTTATTTGGTTAGTTATTACTTTAAGGTTGTAAATATTTTTAAATAGAAAATTAAAGTTGAAAAAGGTTTTTACTAAAGAAGTCTGACTTGAACTTGAAAGGGTTTTAATAACGTTCATTATAATCAAGAATTTCATGATTTTGAGGCTTAAATTAGTCACTAATTTTACTAGTAATTATTTGTAGTAGCCTTTCAATTTAATATTTTATAATTGATTAAGAAATTCTTGTTCCTAAGCTACGAAAACTCCTTGAACTTAATTAGTAATAATTTTTTGAATTTTTGTTTAAGAAACCTTTTACAAAAGAGGCTTTTTCGTGCTGATTATTTGCCAAAGAAAAATCTTAAAAAATTAATAACCATTAAATAAATTCATAACCCTTTTCTTAGCCTCTTTAATTTCTTAACTTATTTCTTATCAAGCCAAATCATACAAGTATTCTCTTTAATAAAAATATATTAATAAATAAATCAAATTAGTACTTGAAACCTCTCTTAGCTCTCTCCTTCCTCAGGCAATATTCAACTCACCTTTGTTGTCTGCTATTGTGATCACCAAATCCACTTGGTAAGCAGCTGCTGATCTACCCAAAAATATATATGCTTTTCTTTATATTTTTTTGTGAACACACTTTAAACTCTCGATGGGATCTCTCTTCACCGTTTTGCAACTTTCGATCTCTTCACGCCCACTTGCAGGCGGTTGTACACTCGAAAAAACAAAGAAACTTGAACAAACGCCAACGAATTGAACAGCACATAAACTCTGTTTTGCAAAGATCTTAAGTGAGAGATCTCAGTTTTTGTTAAATTTCTTCTAAAAGATCCTACGATCTCCGAAATGTTACAATCCTCGAAAAAAATTAAAGATTTCTATAATGATTTTGTATAAATTTTTTCCACAAATTCTTCACCGATTTGGGACACGTTTTCATCATTATCCTGCCACGTAACGGAATGCAATGGGGTAACGTAACGCGATCGAAGCACGTCGAAGGAACGTAACGGAAGCACGGCCGGCGCGTTAGTGGTCAAAATGCAGAGTGACACATACGGGGGCACCTGACCAGCTGCAGAGTTGCTGATGATGTTGCTGCTGCTGCTGCTTATGCTGCTGATGCTGCTTCTGCCGGGATGCAATATGTGCGGCAATACGAATACGAACCCGAATCCCGAAAACCGAGAGCCTTTTGAGCGCACCCGATTTGCAGTTTTGCACTTGGCCCGAACGGCCGAATCGAATGGGTTTTAACGAATGCGATTCGTAGGAAGTGTCGTTAGTGTTGTGCGTACACGTACGTTGTGCGTTGTGTGTGGAGAGAGTGTGTGTATGGCTGTGCCTGCTGCTGCTGCTATACCGGTTAACGGCACAATTGCAAATGATAACAACGCACACGAATTTTCGAAATTTTCACACAAAAAACTTTTCAAATTTCCAAACGAGAGAGAGAGCTACGTCGCTGCCGTTGCCACACATGTGTGTTGTGCCAGTGTGTGTATGTTGCCTTTCGAATAGCTCAAACGCAAATTGAGTTGAGAGTCGAGAGTCGAGAGTCTCGTTTTTGGCTCAGAATCATCGAGAAGGAGGTAGCAGTAGCGGCGACGTCGGCGTCGGAATGGCAACAATTAAAAGCGAGGAAGAGCTCGTGGCTCGTTGCTCGTCGAGTGACTCCAGCAGAAGGGAAATGAAATTAGGGAAAACCCGCACCGCATTAAGCCTTTCCCCCTCCCAACCCTTCATATAAAGGGGGGTATACCTCCCACAATTTTTGTAATAAATGACCAACCCCAAAGTACCCCCCACACACACACAAACACACAGAAGCCGCTACAGCAGCAACGAAGAACTGACCAACCAACCAACCCCTTTGCATTTCCATTTTCCACTCATTTTGAAAATCAGGTTTTATTTCTACACAAAATACATAAATTTAGCATCATTATCTGTAGGCAAAGCAACCCTTTTCAGGGGAGGAGGAGGACTCTGGTTCTGGATCTCCCGCTCCGGGCCAGCTTTGGCCACATAAAGAGAGGTGTATATATGCGTATGTGTTGCTGCCACATGAGCGAAATGCTCATTATCATAAACAACAACAAGTAGCAAGTGGGCGGTGGCGGTGGCGGCGGTGTGTGTGCCTTGTTTTGAGCTGGAAAATGCAACATTTTACATAATATACGCTGCCACTCCATATATAGTTTCACTAGATTTATACACACACACACATGCAGTACATATAATATATATTATATATTTGTATATATATTTGTATATAGAGTACGGCTACGAGTTGAAAATTGAGGCGAGAGCATGGCTTTGGGGCAAACTGTTGCCGAGAGGGCGAGTGAGCTTTGAGTAGTTTTCACTCGAGAATATATATATATATACATATATAATGAATTTTAAACTATTTTCCTTTGGAAGGGGATGGGGGTGGGGGGGTGCTGGGTGCTGGGTGGAAACTATCACATTCGTCGTCATTTGCCATTTGCCGTTAGTTTGTTGCTGACTTCGATTCCCTCAGCTTCTGCCACTTCTTCTTTGGATGCTTCAGCTTCAGTTTTAGCTTTAGTTTTAGCCTCTTCTTTTGCCAAGCAAAAGTTTTTCCAAAAGATCCAAAACATGTGGCGGAGAGGGGGTGCACACATTATTCTCTAACTGTAAATTAGTGTCGGTTTAGCAAGCGAGACTGTACTTTTTAAAAACTTTCATTTCGAATTGATGGTTTTTTATGCCAAAGGAAAAGGTTTAAAAAAACGATCTTAAGGGGAAGAAATATTTGAAAAATTAATTAATTTAATTAATTAATTTAAAAATACACATCTTATCAAAAACTTACTGAGGTCAGTAGAAATGATTGAAAATCGAAATAACTGGATTTTAAGCCTAATTTCGTTACTCCTAAAGTAACGGGATTTTCTGGCTGGATTCTTACTTGGGAATTATAAGCCACAGATTGCATTTATTACCTAATAATGTTATAGATCACAGAGAACTTAAGAAATTGTTTATAAATTGTTTATAAATTATTTATAAATTGGTTATAAATTGTTTATAAATTTTTTATAAATTATTTACAAATTGGTTATAAATTGGTTATAAATTGTTTATAAATTGTTATTAAATTGTTTATACATTGTTAATAAATTGTTTATACATTTTTAATAAATTGTTAATAAGTTGTTTATAAATTGTTTTTACATTTTTTATAAATTGTTTATACATTTTTTATAAATTGGTTATAAATTTAATATATTTTATGATATTAATATTCCTCCTTATCCAATATTCAATGCATTTTAACCGACTGTGCAGTTTTTGTGTTTTGCCTTTTCCTCCTCGGCACAGGACATCATCGGCATTATCCTTACAACGGCCAACGCTGGCATCTGAGCGACCTTTTCAACTTGTCTGCAGGGGCGTGGCACTCGAGGGGGTTAAGAGGAGCAGGTGGGGATAGGGCCGGAGTATTTGACGGACATTTCTAATTTACAAATGTGTGTGTGTGTGTGTTCATGTGTGTGGCCCTCTGTGTATGTGGAAATGCCTGGCAAACAAAACAAACTCGCAGCTCGATGGCGACGGCAACTGTGTTAATGATTAGAAAAACCTTTGCATTGGGCCAACCCCCCATTTTTGCACTGGGCCATCCCCCTTTTTTGCACACACACGCAGTACCCACAAGTCCCGGCCTTCCCCCCCTGTAGCCCCCCTCCACCGCGTATCTACTTCCTGGCAATTAATGTGTGCAACATACGCGTTTTAATTTAACGCAACGCAACGCAACGCGACTTTGCCCCTTTCTCAACCATCCCTGGGCCACTGCCACTGCCATTTCCCCCCGCTGAAGTTGGAAAACTTTTGTTGCTTTTTTGCCGTAATTTTAAATGGTTTTCCACGTCCACACACACACACACCCCACACATGAGGTAAAGGAGTGGGTGGAACGCCCCGTTTTGAAAACTAAACCAACCAGTTTGGCAAGTTCCAAAAGGATTCACTTTGGGCCAGAAGTTGCCAGGACGAAAGGAACGTGGGGGGAGGAGGAGTGAGGAGTCCTTGTGCGTGCGCGAATATGCGTGGCAAGGATTGCACTGGAATGGGTAGGGAATGACGATGGTGATGAGTCCTGAGTCCATGCTCCACTAACAAAAACCAAGGGTTAAGATTCTCCTCAAATTTAAAGTACAAACAAATGGATTTTCTCTCTTTTTTTTGTAATTTCTAATAGAAAATACATGCTGCACTTAATAAAACAAACAAAAAATGGTTTTAAAAGGAAGAAAAGGGAAAGGTTAAGGGGAATATATGCTTAGGGAAATGTATTTTCAAAGGTGTTAGGAGTTTAAGCGGAATTTGAAGGCTTTTTTATGATGGAAAATATAAAGTATAGGATTATGCTCTTAATTTTAAAATAGTTATTGGATAGTATACAAAATATTTTACTTTTTCCCCCAGTGCACTGGCTCTCACACACACAATGCACTCTGGTGCGTTCAATAGCGAACTCAAACCTGCAATGGTTAATGATGGACCCGGTTACCAGGCCTGGCCAGGTGGAGGTGGTTCTGCCTCTCCCCCTTGTACGGCTCTAAGTCCAGTTCCGCGTCCGTGTCCGGGCACTCGTCCCGGGGCCGCTTATGCAAATGGCAATGCAGCAGAGCGCGGATTTGCATGAACATTTTGCTAAACAAAAGTAAACCAATGCACACGCAATCCGAGCGGAGCCGGAGCCAAACGAGCTGCCATTTTGCATGAAATAAAACGGAGGATCGGATCGGAAGACTCGGGTTCCTGGTCCGTGTCCGTGTCCGATTTCCCCCTGCTGTTGGACTCCGAACAGGTGCGGGTGGGATATTAATACCTACGCACATTGCAGCCTGATTAAGCAGCATCTTTGCCACGGAAAAGAGTCATTTATAAGGATATAGATTGGGAGGATAAAGGATAAGGATACCAACGACATTAAGTTAATGTATATATTATGAAAAATTAGCATTTAGCTTAGTTAATTTTGCATTTATTATTGTTTTTATTCGACTTAACTTTTTATCTATAAATTGTATATAAAAATCGATCAAATTATTTCAATATATTTATTCTAAACTAGTTTTAAAATATCAAAATTTACCTAAATTGATTCTTTTAATCTGCAAGTCATACTTAAATATTTTCTTATTTTATTTTCTAATTTATATAATTTTCAATTAAAAAAAGTAAGTAACAAATACATGTAGAAGATGCTCTTCAGCTCTTTACCACATAGCTCTAATCCTAGACACATTTGTACCCCCCTTAACCCCTTGAGCTCTTAACCCCGCGGTGGCCCTTCTCTAGTCATACCCCCCCTGCCCCCGCCCCTCATGCCTTTTATTTGATTTTCCTCCACGGTGGACCTCCCACGCGCTTCACTTTTGCGGCTTGTTTACATTTTGTGTGCCACGTGCCATGACAGAAAGCAATAAAAACAAAGCGAAAACGTAAAGGAAAAGGAAAAACGAAAAGAAAAGAATCACAGTCGGCCTCCGATTAACGACTCCCCCACCACCACCACCACCTTCTCATACCCTTGAGCCCCAGGGAAAAGCCTTGCCCAATTGCAGTTTCAGTGGGAAAAGCAAGGGAAAAAAGAAATTGCACTCAATTTGCATTTGAAAAAGGGGTTGCCAAGGCTCGCAAAGTGATAATACATATATTATAAACAAAATATATAAAATTATAAAGTAAAATAATATCTTAAAAAAATATAATAACCTAAAAAAATAATATACTAAAGAAGTTTGTGTTTATAAACGCTTAAATTTAATTCTATAATTTTAATAATACTTTTAAAATATATATTAAATAATATAGAAACATAATACAGTATATATTTTAATATAAAATCATAAAAAATAATATAGAAATATGTATCTAAGACTTCAAAGAAACAAATTATTAATTCCAAATTCAAATTCAAAATTAAATTAATTCAATATTTATAAAATCGTAAACAAATATTAATTAAATTTTTTTTTTAATCTGTTATAATTGTATTTAAAAAAAAATTTTTAAGTTTTTAGTTGGAAATTAATTGAAATTTTGTGCTTTACCTTATAATATATTAATAAATTAAATAATAATATAAAATATATCTATATTTATTTATAATATTTTGTGATATATAATATTCCCTTATTATATTTTTATTATTCTGTTACCATAATTTATTTAATAAAAAGTTTTTTATATTAATTTTATAATTTTTTTAACCTGACAATCCTGTTGCAATTGTTTCTCTTTTTCGAGCAATAACCTGTGAGTTGTGCTCTCTGAGACTCACTCAAAAAAAAGGGGGGCCACTGAGTGAGTGGCGAACATCCCTCCTTCCCCCATTTACCCCTTTTCCACCTGCTGCCACCATTTTTCCCCCGAGCAATGCTCTCCATTTTCCTCCTCTCATTTTCACTCTGGACGCGCCTCCGTGAATTGCATTGGCAGCAGCAGGCGGAGCCGTCGCTCTTCTAGTTTATTTCTGTGCCCGGATTTTCACTTGCTGTATTTTTCCCCCACGTTTTTTTTTTGCGATTTTTCCCCCATTTTCCCTCAGACGAGAAAAATGCGCAGCCATCGGATCCGCTGATTGGAAGAGCACCGACTCAACTCGATGCTTTAATAGTTTCTGGGGTTGTGAGCTCAGCCCCCGCGTGTGCCGTAGGAGCAGAGAGGGTGAACCCCCGCTTGGGGGTTCGTTATCCCTCCCTCATCATGCTGCACTTTGCGGCGGGGCGCAACTGGCTGGCTGCCTGGCTGCCTGTGGGTGACAATTTCGTTTTATTTTGCCACTTTCTGGGTTGCTTTTTCCCCCAGGATCACACTCTATGATTTCAACAGCTAACTTGGCTGCAAGAAGCAACTGGAGTGAGCAGTTTGAAATAGGGTTAAAGGTACTATAAGTGGGGTTTATAAATAAATTATTAATGTTATAATTTTAATAAAACTTTTATGGTTTCGAAGTTAATATATTTTGGAGTTCTTCCCCAGAGTAGTTCCTTCATCTTTCTTTACTACACTTTTGAATATTTCTTCCTTTGCTCTTTTAATATTTTTAAAAAATTTAATAATACCTAGAGTCTCCCCCCCTCCTTCCCCCACACAACACCCTTATCATCATGTGTCAAATAATGTACAAATTTAATTGTTATGAAATTTTTTGTATTTTTTATAATGGAATCGTAATATGGAACTGAATTATCCAAATTTAGCGATTCTTCTAATGATGACTGTGATCGGGGCCACCAGTGAGGCCCCGCGGGTGAAGCGTTTGTCCTCTGCCGAATACAAGGGGGACGCCACCCTCGAACTGGCCAAGTACGTGGTCTCTATACGATCAAGGACACCGCAGACGTTCTTTGGTGACAATCACTTTTGTGGCGGTGGTCTTCTATCGCGGCGCTGGGTGCTCACCGCCGCCCATTGTGTGATGAAGTAGGTAACGACCTTGGCATTTGATCCCACCCAGCAATACTAATTTACCCCCATCCAAGCCAACTCAAGGTCATATACATGCCACGGATGCTACTGGTGGTATCCGGAACACCGCACCGTTTGCGCTTTGTCAAAGACAGAACTGTGTGTTCGCCGGTGAAATCGGTGCATGTGCCCAAGAACTTCATCATGTACAATACGATGAATATGGCGCTGATTTGTCTGAAGCACAAGTTGCCCTTGGATAATCCAAACATTGGATATCTTCTCCTGCCCCTGACGCCGCCCCAGATGGGAGTGACTTACTCGGTGCTCGGCTGGGGGAGAATGTATTCGGTAAGTCACAGATCGAATTGATTCGGTTGAATTGGATTCATTCTATTCTTCGCAGGAAGGCCCCCTGTCTTCCGAAATCTTTCAACTGGACGTGGCCCTCATGGACACCAAGAAGTGTCTGTCGCACTTCAAATACTTTCGCCCCGGCATGCTATGCGCCGGCAAAGATAATTCAACCATTGACGCTGATCCCTGTTCTGGCGATATCGGTGCCCCGGTTATATGGAATGGGGTGGTGGTGGGCATTGTGTCCTATCCCCTGGGCTGTGGCTCCGATATCCTGCCCTCCATTTACACGGACGTTTACTCCGGCCTCAAGTGGATCACGGAAACGGCCTATGCCTCTTTGGCGGAGGGGTTGAGGCCACTCCTTGTCATGGTTTTGTCATCGTTAGGAGTGCTGCTCACACTATAAGCCGGCTTTTTGAAACAAAATCATGTAAATATTCGAATGACCATAATGATCATTCTATGTATGTATGTCTGTGGATCCATATTTTCGTACAAACTGTGCTTTCATTTTGGTAAATGAATTTTGAATACATGAAATCTTGAAAAATCTTCAACTCGAAGTGGTTAATTTTTGCCTTAAATTTGATTATTAATACAAGAATTTCCCTAAAATCCCGGATAAGGAAAGTGCATAGCCTGGTCGTTGGCATTTTTCCTAGAATTTTCCTCCGCCATTTTGGTATATAAGTTGGCAGGCTGCTCCAGTAACCTTCTCCCCCAGGAAAATTCTCGTTCATCCAATGCATTTTCCCTTTTTCTAGTTTTTATTTTCCCTTTTTTTTTGCGTTTTCCTTTTTCGGATAGTAGGGAACATGCGCAGAGTTTTTCCTGCCCCTTCAAAAAACAAAATTGCACCCAAAAAAAAGCAGGAAAAACAGAAAGAAAAGCTAAACGAATAAAATGCAGTGCAATGGAAATGTGTTCCTCTTGTCTCTCTGTATGTGTGTGTGTGTGTTTGTGCTTCGTCTGCTTTTGCTGTGAAAAATAGAAAAACGAAAGTTTTCGTGATTCTCATTTGCTGTTGGCTGCCGCTCCCCCCTGGCGGCGGTTCGGGTTGGCGGTGCGGCAGTGGTTCGGTTTTTAGCATGGCTGTGGTTGGCTGTCTCCTCCCTCGCACCACCAGCACCCCCTCGCCTCCGCCTCCGTCGTCGAGACGGCCCCCCCAAGACAACTGAAAGATCTAAAGGGGGAAAAGCCAACAAAAAACACAGATTATAAATACAATACGGTCTCGTTACGCTGAACCCACAAGTAAATCGGTTGTGTTGAGACCCTTTGGAGCTTCAGGAACTTGAAAACGGTTATTCTAAGTTGGCCAGATGGCAAATTTCTAAGCAATATGTTTAGTTCTAAGATCACTGGAGATACTTAAGTATCTCTCTCGGGAATTTTCCCTTTGCGGAGTCGCCAAAAAGTAGGCATTGTTCTCGAAGACAAGTGCCTAGCTAGTAGCTACATATCTTTCCATGCTAGTACATCAAAAACAATAATTTATTTAAAATATATACAACAGAAATCTAATACAACATAATCTTAAAGATACATTTCTCAGGCATTTCCTTCTACCTAGTCTTCTTTATAGAACCCACAAGTAAAACGGTTGGGCTGAGACCCTTTGGAGCTTCAGGACCTTGAAAACGGTTATCTTAACTTGGCATTGCCAGCTGGCAATTTTCAAAGCAATATGTTTATCTCTCTCGGCAATTTTCCTTTTGCGGAGTCACCAAAAAGTAGGCAATGTTTCATTGTTAGTACTTTAATGTAATACAAAATAATCTTAAAAATAAATTTCTAAGGCTTTCCCTTGTACCTGGTCTCCACTATAGATTGACTGTATATACTTATAGGGATGACATGGTGAAAATTGTAGAAAGTATGGCAGGAGGGAAGGAGGGGATGCTAAAGGAAAAAAGTGGGGCTTAGGTGTCGACTGTGGTGGGCGTGGCAGAGTGCCGGGGTACGCCATCACTATTAGTACAGCATTAATTAGTTATGGCAGACGATTTTGAGGTTGGCGCTCTGCTGAGCTCCTGAAAGCTTTTCACTGTCGGCAAAAGAAAAGAAGAAAAGCTGGGTAAAAACCAAAAGGGGGGAAACACGCGTGCTTTGCCAAAATAAACACAGGAAATGGGAAAACCAAAAGAAAATCTAGTAGCAGCGAAAGTTTTTTGTGAATTAAAAACAAAAAAGGTAACATTACTAAGGGAAATGTGATAAAAATGAAATGATAGCTAACTTGGGGTTCTTATAAAAAGAGGAAATGGGATATTTACGAGGTTATGATTACGAAAAAAAGGAAAATAAAGATTAATTTAATTTTAATTTAAGCAAAAATACAAAGTAATAAAGAAATACCAACAACACAAATATAAATTGTCTCAAAATCAAACGAAAAGCTTTGATAAAGTGTAACAAATATTTAATTTGCTTTAACATTATAAATACATATTTTTAATTAAGAAAAATCACTAAAAAATTTGAAATATAAATAACAAATTAATTATTATAAAAATTATAATGTTTTTACTAACAAAACCAAAATAACAATATTCTAATATATTGCTTTGTCCTCGTCCATCTAATTTCTTGTTTGTTTGGTTATATATATATATTTTTTTTTTCAAAAATATTTTAATTAAATATTTATCCGAAACAAACATGAAATTCCCCGTTTTTGGCCCCCATCTCCCTCTCGTCCTTCTCACACTTGAGTGACTTTCAATTAGTTGCGCCACAACTAAGCAGGATAACCCCTTTTGGAGCCCCCACCACAGCTTACCCCCTTAATTTCTGCACTTTATTTGCTCGTTTATTTATTTAAAAAGCAATAAATTCATGGCAAGTTTTATGCGCAAATATCTGAAAATTAAATGAGCATTTCCAGGGGGGTTGGTCAAGGGAATGCCTCCCTTTTTGTTGTGTGTGTGTCATGGGGGGAATGGGTTAAGGACCCAGCGTAGTGGTGGTGGTGGTGGTCAGTTGCCACGATGAAAAGGAGTGCTCAGAAATGAAAGGCCTTCGGGGTGTTCGTCTCTCCACTGACCGCTCTTTCGGTTCATTCATTATCAACGCCGAAAAACTAAACAAAATTATTCGCCTTTGCCGGAAGTTGGCAATAAATTAGTTGGGTTCTCAGCAGCACACACATACATATACAGACCGCCCGCATTTCACCCCCCTTACCCCCTGAATTTTCCCTGAAAATCTCTCCAGACCTTGTCCAGACAAGCCGCCATAAAGCATTCATAAATCCCAAAGTAAACTAGAGCGAACCACCCAAAAAACCCCACACATATGCAGGCCACACAAGCGGTGACGAATTAATAGCAAATTGTTTAATTGAAATAAACGAAATATTAATTATAAAGAAAATATGTCTAAAAATGTATAAAAATATCACAATTATCTTATATTTCGTTTAAATTATATTTAGTTTAAGAGACCTATAACGTTGACCGCTGCTGTATTGGCACACACACGGTCCACACAGCGGCACAGACTCTTGTGTAACATGCGGTGGCCTTTATCCATTCATCCGTTCATTCATTTAACCTCCTCCGGTTGACCATACCCCCCAGCCCCTTCTTCTCTGTCTCGCTCATTGTGTCCATTTTCACCCGGAAAACGGCACCCCGCCCCCCTAAGCCATGTCCGTGTCCGCCCTTCCGGGGGCCACATAGTTTCACTTTTGTTTTCGTTTCAACTCTTCGGGGCTGCTTTGCATGTGTCTGGAGTTTCAGGTCCACAATCGGATTCTTCCCTGCTTTTTTGCTTTTTGGGGAATGGTAATGGCGAGTCGAAGGTCCTTGGTCCTTGGGCCTGCGTCCTTTGTCCACTTCGTTAGTTGTATTAGAGAGTTTGCGTATTTGCGGGTCATTTTGGAGATCCCTCAATTGGGGGTTAAATTAAAAGAGAGAAGCTGCCCTAATGAGTTCCAAAGAGGACAAGGGGCTGGAGAGAAGCTTGGTGTAATCGCAGCCAATTGCCACTGTTTGCAAGTGGAGGATATGGAGGATAGTATTGAAATATATTACTTGAAACACTATTTTTATTTTATTTTTCTGCCTCTCTGAATATCAAGTCTATTTCAAGTCCTTTTATTATTTATTTATTATGCTTGGAAATTCTTTATTGTATTAAATTTCATTTATTAATTATTTTGTCTAGTTTTATATTAATCGATTAATTTTGTACCCATCACTATTTCCGGCACGATCAACCGATAACCGATCATGCTACAGCGCCATCTGTTGCTGCTGTTTATTTCCAAGTCGCTGCCCAGAAGTATGCAATGTGGGTTACTTCAAAGGTAGCCTGAAGAATAGGCAACCTTATTGGATCGAGATCTTTATTCTTACTGGAAAAATAACCAACTAAACGTGTATCTTATTGGAATAAAAATATACACATATTTTGTATTTATTAACAGGCATTTTCTGAGTAAAAGAAATAATTAAGACAGGAATGAATAGCAAAACTCAAATAATATTTTTTTATTAAAATACAACTTTACTTATATTATATATTTATTTAATATTATATTTATATTATATACTTTTTCAATTTGAAATCCCCATATTTTTACATTTGTCTTAGCAAAATTAAACCAACTTTATTTACCCTTAAAAATTCTTTTCAAAAAAGAAAACTATACACCATATTTAATATCAATATTTTTATGAAACAAAACAAACCCTTGGCTCAAATATAAACACTCGCAAGGAATTTGTGAAAATACCAACATAAATATTTCCAGGGATAAGCCTTGAGTTAGAGCAACAAATACGACGGAAGGGCAACGCATCCTGGGCACGTTCGACGCCGGCAAGGACGACGTGTGTGGGTGCCACAGGATACTATATGCGCCAGTTGTTGTTGGACCCCGAAAATGGGGATCATAAAAACGGGCACAAAGGCGTAAGCCGAGGCCAAAGATGCGTTAATTGGCATCCAAACGCGTGCCACTTCCTGGGTCCCGCCGATCCGCTCCCTTCGTTCCCTATTTTCTGGCTGATCGGAATTGGAATCGGGATCGGGATCGTCCAGCCGGAACTGTAAACAATAAATACGACGCCGAGGGCGAACCTCCACTAATCCAGCTCGTTAATTGATTTATTATACGCCTGCGCCATCAACACGATATATATCCTTATGGGCGAGGATCACGGATCACGGATCACGGTTCATGGAGCCCCGACAGTCTTGGCCCGTGCTCCCTGAATGGCTTTATTAGTGTTATTAAATTTCATCCTCTCCGAGGGGTTGTTTGCCCAACATGCCGTCAGTTGTTACAAAACTATATAAAATGTATCCTTCGTCCTCGTCTCCCTCTTGCTGTCTTTATTTTCTTGGAACTTCTTTGAGAACAATAAAAAACGGAAAAACTGTAAAGGAAGGCTAAGCAGGATATGCCCAACACATTTGTGTCCCAATGCTGCAGCTTGCAAGGATCAATATCGAAGTAAAAACCAAATAAAGTTGATAATTTTGTTGAGTAAAACCAATTTGTTTAAATATTTTTAAATTTTTAGTATAATTAATTAGAAACCTTTTCCATTTTGAATTATTTTCAAGTCTTGCCAAACTATTGCATTAATCAGTTGAATAAACCTCAAGGAACTTTGGCAAGGCGCCACAGAAAAGCCAAGGGAAAACCGGGGAAAAACAAACCAAACAGCCACCCGTCAAAGTCGCCGGCAATGACGTTTATAATTTGTCAAAACTGACAGGGCGCGATGCGTCGTCCGTCTCAACAGAGGTGGCCTGTCACTCAACGCCACACATGGCTAGCTCCATACCACTTTTCCGCCACTTTTCCTTCACTTTCCCCACACAATTTCCCCGCTTAGCTGGGCTTAAGCCCAAACTATGCTTGTCTTTTAATCTATGCTATTTTAAATAAGTTTTTCCTCCTGGTTTTGACCCACACACGAGTAGGGAAAATGCTGGAAAATTAGGGAGAAAATGCTGGCTCATTAATTATGCCCGTCTTAGTGGAGTCAGAAACTTAAGATTAAGGATTCATTTTAGAGCTGGCTAAATCCAATTAATGGGACAAATAAAACGTTTAAAAACGAAAAAAAATAAATTTAGAAAACTATTTTAAATTGAGATTCAAGTAGAAAAAAACATATACTTACTTTAGCCCATCAATCAGCTAGGCGTTCATATTTCTCTGTCCAACCCCGATCACAACATTTAACGATCCGGGGTCAGAAATAACAAATCATTAATTATCCTTCGAATGTCGGCCGTTTGATATTCTATATGCGAAGTTCCGATCGGATGGCAGCCAGATTGTCTGCCATGTTTCGGGGTTGTCCTGTGTGACATGTCCTGGTCAAGTGTGTGTGGGATGTGAGAGATATATGTATGGGATATATTGGTCGGTTGACCGCCGCCGCCGGACGATCTCAAGGACCTCTCAAGAGCCGGAAGCGGCTACCGGCAGACAGCTTGGCTGTCACTTGGAAACTGCAACAACAAACAAAGGATATGTATTCCTGGCTACAAATACATTTAAATAAATATTCACACACTTCGACAAGGACCACACACTCTTCGGCGCAGATCCTTTGAAGGTGGCAGCTCTAATTTGCGTGTATTTCCTGTTTAGAAAATCGAAATCTAGTGGTAACAGAGTGTCACATTTGGTTATTAATATTATTAGTTTTTTTTTTTAGGTTTTTAAGCTGTTACTTAGCACACCACTTGCAAGGGCCTTTAGCCTTATTTACGATCCTTGGCAGCTCTACAAGGCAATGAGTTCATTTGGAAAATGAAAAGAGTCTCAGAAATCACAAAAAACTATTAAAAAATTCCTTTAAACAATAGGATTACCATTAAAAATTTCACAGTAATTATAAAATGCTTATGTTTATTAAGCTTTTAAACATAAATTTAATATTTAAATGTAAATATAAAAAAATATACCCACAAAATTCTGATAAAAGCAACGAATATAATTTAATTAAACAGCAGCTAAGCTCCCGCTGCTAAAGCCAAAAACAAAAACCCAAGGTCTTGGACTCAACCCGGAAAAAGGGAAAGAACTTTTGCCGCCCCCCAGGCGCAACCCTTTCGCTTTTTAAGCCAAAGCGATGGCGCCAAAGCTTTCGCCATTTTAAATAAAAATGCGCAGCTTCCAACTGACTGCCGCCAGGTGGCGGGCGCCATTTTGTTGTAGGCTGCCAAAGGAAAATGGGGAAAACTCTTGGGGAAAATTCCATAAAATTAACAAAAGCTAAATGTGCGTTTATTATTGTTTATTAACTATTTTCATTAGGAATTAATATAAGGAAAACGAAAAACATAAGGCATATTGTTTTTCCTCTTGGCAATTTTCCCCATTTTCCCATCGACTTTACCCATAATTTTCCATCACCACCTTTTTGAGGTAAAGTTCTTGGCGCTAGTTTAAGAATTAACTAAATTGTTTAAACTATTTTAGATTCGCAATGCAAAATATAAGCACTGTTATTTAACGTTGAAGTTGTTGTTTTGAGATTTTATTATTCATGTAGAGATATGATATTTAATTACTTAAAACTAAATTATTATTAAATTAACTAAAAAGTTTTGTATTCTTAAAATGTCCCTAAAAAGAGTTAAATATTAAAAGAACAAAATTTTTTAGTAGTGTTTTACTAAAGTAAATGGTAAATAAAATAATATATATAATAAAATATAAAATAATGTATATAATAAAATATATTAAATAAACAAAATCACACTTTTGTTAATTTTGGATAATATTTTTAATTTTTTAGGAATTACATTCCCCTTAGAAATTGATATGGATATGCCCAAATCGACTCGGCTGTTGATGCTGATGGTCGGAAATTAATCATTTTTGATTATTTAGCTGACTTCAAAGAACCTATTTGTAAATTAACTAACTTAAATATAATTTCCTTTTATATTCCTGTTTCCCAACAAAGATCTTTCTCCAAGTACCGGGCAGAACAGTTGACATCGTGGATCCGCTAAGCGCCAACAAAAATAACAAGCCCGCAACCACAAAGTATATGTTGGAATGTGCCCAAAAACCAGGAACGTCCACAACACGACCAACCCGATGGGGAATCCCCCTTTTAGCCAACCATTTGCAATGATTTTGTGCGTGCAGTTTTTGATTGCAACGGAGGTGGGTAGTTGGGTAGCTTTAAACTACACACTTACAGAGCTACGCTTGTCTGGTTGCTGCTTTTCCCAAAAAGGGAAAATCGGGTGAAAATTGTGGGTGAGCAAAGGGTGGAGAAGAAGGGGAGGTCTGTCGGACTGGTGGCGGCTCACTGAACCGGAAATTGGAGGTGTGCGGCAAAACACGACGTGACGTGACATTTCCTCTTCGTCAAAATGTCAAAATGCAACCCAACGGCAGTCGAGCAGCGACATGAATGCAAACAATGGGGCCGAATGCATCAGCAGCAGCAGCAACAACACATGCCTTACCATATTAATGAGCATTTTAATGGTCAAATCACTGGACTCGATGGGCTTTCCGCAGGGAGCTAGAAGAACACGCTTTTGGAACTGCACACAATCATTACATTTTGAGATTTCTAAAAGGATATATTTTAATATTATATTGTTCATTTACCTATCATTTGCCATATTTTTTAGGGTAATTACATTTTGGTTTCACCTTTTAGTGGGGTTTACCCAAAATGAACTGCTTAACCCGCACCTATGGCCACCTCAAAACCAAGCACACCCATCTTACGAGCCTGGTCACACTAAGCAGCTCATTTCCTTCTGCTTTTCGATTCGATTAGAGCTCTCGCCATGGTCGACTGGGCTTCGGGTGCCGCTTTTAGAATCCCAAGATGGCCAGGCCAGGCCAAGCCAAGCCAAGACGTCGCTCCGCTCCCTCCCCAGAATTGGTTCCGAGTGAGTGGCCAGCGGGCTTGGTCAACCGCAACGAAGCAACAACAAATTGATTAGCCAAGTTACGGTTGTTATTGTTATTATTATTATTATATCGCTGGTGTTGTTGTAACTACACATTTAGCTGGTTGACGCCTGACACGACCAGAAAATAAAAAAAAAAACGAAGTAAAAACGGAAAGAAACTAAGGCGAAACCCTTTGACAACATAATTACATAATTAGCTACCAATGGAGAGAGTGGAGTGGAGTGGCTACCACTAAAGCCTCGGTTCCCTGGGTTGGTTTTATATTTTTTTAAGACTTAAGCACTGAGAAAAATCATTTTTATATCAAACTAAAAGAAAACCAAAATAAAAGTAGTTGTTTTTGAACAGTCCAAGGATCCTTGTAAGCTGTTTTGAGGCAAGGCTGATGATTGACTGTCGTTGCTGATGACTCCAAGCAGGAGATGGAACCAGATGAGTAGGAGGATCATCTGTCAAGCGCATTTAGCTAAAAATGCATAAAACCAAACAGAAGCCAGGGGGGCAAAGAATGAGACAGAGAGACACACACAGATGACGGTGTGTCCTGGCCAAGGACAATGCCCCGGATCCGAGGGTAAGGAGCCGAAAGATCAATAAGAGGACACTTTGGCTAAGCGGCTTAACCCACGACATCGACTCGGAAGTGCCTAATGCATCATCTTGCATATATACACATATCTGCAGTTGGGAAAGGACCAAGAACCAAAAAAAAAAAAAAAAAAAAAAAAAAGGACAATGCAGCTAACCGTGCGCAAACGGCTCAGCTGCGATAACGGCGGCAAAAAGGACATGGGAAAATTCGTAATCCCAAACAACCTGTGGCAATGTCTTCGACATCAAGTTGCACTCTAAGAAGAAAAACATAATAGTAGTAGGAGGATTGATTACTCAGCCGATTAAGAGCCGATTACCAGTGACATTTGGTTCCCATCAATGAAACCCCGGCATCCATTCAGGATCTTCGAGGACTTCGGCAAAAGATCTGAGGAGCTGCCAAAGCATAATCTGCCGTGGGTGCGGCAAACTTCCTAGGGAATCTGTTAATGTCCTGGCCGCAAGAGGAAAAACAAGGCTCCCTCCTAAGCTGAATGGGAGTCCTGGGAAAAGGGAAACAAGGGTTAAGTAAATACTTGATAAGGCACAATATAATCTATAATAATTATTAAATATAAGGTTGTCAAAAAAGTCTTGCGGTATTTTTATTGAATTTTCAATTGTTCATAAAATTGGTTATAATAATGTGATTTAAGTCAAATATGCGCCGTTTTGTTCGATAACGAATTCCTAACGAGATGCCATCTTCATAATTCCCATCTTATAGAAGCTCGCTTCCCTGTTGGCAAAAAACTCGGAGAGCCAATTTTCATAGGACTCTCTTGTGTCCAACTTCCGACTACCAAGCTCGTTCGCCATGGACAGAAATAGGTTGTAATCACTTAGTGCGAAATCCGAACTATACGGTGGATGCAAAAGAACCTCCCATCCGAGCTTCCGAAGCTTCTGGCGCGTCACCAAAGACGTGTGTAGCCTTGCGTTGTCCTGATGGAAGACAATTCAGCCTCTATTGATCAAAGATGGCCTCTTTTGCATGAGTGCTGCATTCAAGCGGTCCAGTT
>VNJY01004387.1:0-11127 GCA_008042715.1 Drosophila bocki | reverse complement strand
AACAAAAAACAACGAAAAACAAGGCCACAGCTTATTTCAACCAGGTCGGTACTTCTATGTATTTTTAATGCTTAAAGATAACCAATACTTTTTTTTAATATTTGGTATGGCCACCGTTGTTATCCATAACCATTTTAAGCCTTTTTGGCATGGAATCCACCAACTTTTGGGTTGTTTCTTGGGCTAATTTTGCCCACTCCTCTATCAACGCCTCTTTCAGGTCCGATTTATTCGAAATCTTTCGTTTTCGAATATTTGTGTCCAAAATTGCCCACAAATTTTCAATCACATTCATGTCGGGCGACTGTGCTGGCGGCTGCATAACGTGCGGGCAGTTCCAGTAAAGCCAAGCCTGAACAATGTTTCGGGTCGTTGTCTTGGTAGAAACGAAAATCTTCCCGAATACCAAGTCTCTCGGCGCTTTCGATCAATTTTTTTTTTTAAATCTCAAGATATTGAGTTTTTTCCATTGTTGTATCAATAAACTCGAGATTTCCAACACCTGCTGCCGACATACAGGCCCATACCATAAAGCTTCCCCCGCCATGCTTAACTGTCGCTTTTAGACTTTTTGTTTGCAGCTCAGTATTCGGCTTTCGCCACACATAGGATTCACCATCTGAGCCAAATATATTGAACTTTGACCCGTCCGCAAATATGACTGTATTCCAGAATGAAGAATCCTTTCCTAAGTGATCCTTTGCAAAATTTAAGCGTCTCTTGATATTCTTGGCACTAATGAACGGTTTCTTCCGTGCTATTCTGCCATTATAGTCATGCTCTCGGAGCACACGACGAATTGTTTCTGGGTGGCAGGACTTGCCCAACTCGGTGTCCACCTCACTTGCAATTTTCGGTGCCGATAATTTGGGATTTTCCCGAATTTTCCGGACGATATGGCGCTCGTCTGTTGGGTTAAAAATTTTGTTGGGCGCCGTTCTTCCCTTATCGTGCTCCCTATTCTCACGGACAAAACGGTATATGATACTACGGAGCAGTGGAATCACTTAGACCAACCATTTCGCCAATTTTCCTACGCGAATTTCCATTTTTAAAATGCTTTATCACGAGTTCTAGCTGTTCGATTGTTGTACGTGGTCCCATTTTTCTTAGCGAATTTTCGCGTACTAAATTCTTGCCAAATTTTTCAAGAATAAGCTTGGACCAACTCCGAATAGATTGACCAAAGCACAGAAAAAATTAGAACCCCTAATTTTCTAAGTAACGGTGTATAGCAAAACTGCAAACTTTTTGGTTGAAATAAGCTGTGGCCTTGTTTTTCATTGTTTTTTTGTTATTAATTAAAAAAGAAATATTAAAAAAATAAATAAAAATACATGAAGTTAATAAATATTAAGTTTAAACATAAATCTATCATTGTGCGTTTAAATTTTTTGGAAAAACCCTTTGGTTTATGCTTTACAGGCATTTAAAGTTTTTGATTGGGTCTGGTTGAAATAAGCTGTGAGCCACTGTATGTATGAATTTTATTCTTATTTAGGAACCGTTTTGTACATTGATGTACGGATAAATGCAAATATGTACAAAGGAAAGCGGAATAAGAAGAATATGGCGACGTTCAAAACGGAGACGGATTGAAAATTTTACGAATTGTAGAAAATGGAAAAATAGAAAATTCCTTAACTGCCGTTGTCAGGAAAACTCGCACTTGGAGTCGACACGGAAAATTAATCTTGCAGCAGAGTGACCGAAATTAAATGTTCGGACTACTGCTGAAGATCGGCAGCAAGGGGGGCGACGGAATACGGAGTACTTATCTTGGAAGCAGAAAAAACGCCGAGAACTGCTGGTGAAGCGGAGTTGTAGAAAAAATCCGGAATCCAAAATCCGGCTCGAAGGACCAACTGTTCGGCTGGGGGGAAATTACTTCCTTCACTTTCCAGATAAGCACCAAACTATTAGAAACACTCCCGCGCCGCAGTCGTAAAACACCAAAGAAAAATGTACCACCAACGAAAAGAAGTAGTAGGCCGGGGGGGCGTGGTAATTTTCAATGTAAAATAGTATGGACTTGGTCCGCTTTATTCGAGTTCATAAAAGGAATTAAAAGTACAAGCTGGAGTGGGAGATCAAACAACTAGGAGAGCGGGAGCGGCCGCTCAGCGATGCGACGATCGGCCAAAGCCGAAGCATCCGCTAGAAGAGCGGGAGCGAGAGAGCGAGCTGAGGAGCTTTGAAGAAGCGGGAGCGCTTCGGAGTCGCGGGGGGCGGGAACATAAGCTCCTGACCTGAACAATTATTTTTAATTTTGTATTTATTAAATAATGTACCGGGAAATAAAAAATAAAATTTTTCTTTTTTCATCTTTGTTCCAGAGTTTTAAAGAATATTTAATAACAGATGAAGATATAAAATCGATAAAGTAATTTTTTTTTGTAGGTAAAAATGAAACTTTATCCCTTAGACTCTCCCTGGTGGCCACCTGAACATTGCCACGTGTCCGTTCCAGCCTGTCAACTTTTATTGTTCGGTGCGATTTCTTCGTTTTCCTTTCCGAGAAAAGTCGCCGGCCAACAGTTGGCCATTTTGTCTGGCCAAGATTTATGCGCGATTGCCCTAGGTTTACGAGTTACGTAGTTGCACTTCAGCTTAAAGCGAAAGAAAAAGGATAAGTCTGGGGGCAGGGAAAATCCTATCGGGCTTGAAATCGCTCATCTTCAGGCGCGCGCCCTGCTGCTATTTCATTATGAGTTAAGCAAAGTTTTTACGACTTTCTGCCTTTTGTGCCAGAGTCCGTTGCCAGAGACAGATTAAGCGGCTTTTATATGTATGAATGTCGGGTATAAGCGGGGGATTCTCGGCCAGCAGCAGCATACTTACACTCATGGGCGAAAGGTTAAAGTGCAACAATTTCTCAGAAACACAGAGCTGCCCGTGTACACACACAAGGGGTCAAGACGGACAAATGGGGATTTACATTTGTCAGCATTTTTTGCTACTCGGAAAAATGTTATTAGATGAGTTCTCCTCAGCTCCCGTGGCATTTGTCAACAGGAAACGGATATGGCGGAGCTTGTCCAATAAATTCTTTGATGTATTTGCGCTGACAACTCCCCCGGGAGCGACCTGAGTGAGTAAGATGTCGTACTTTATTTATGCCACTGCCAGTCCCGCACCCAAACCGAATCATAAACTGACTCAATGCCGTCATCAACAATTACGAATGTATCTCGACCGAAAAAAGGACATACAAAATAAGAAGCTCCTGAAATTTTCCACTGTCCCTGCGGTCCGTTGGCTAAGCAAATATTTGGCCTATCGAAAGTTATACGTGTCTACGAGGAATGGGCAAACAAACGAAAACACAACTCAAACAATCCATGCCGCCGTATCAAATACTGTTTAGCGCCCGTCGAAGCGAACACGAAGCCAAGAAAGTAACCAAATTTGTAAGAAAATCAAGGAGAACACCAGTGGGAATGGGGGTAAAACACACAATTTGTATTACTCAATTTATGCACAAAGTTTGTGGCTTTATTTCGTTTTAAAAAATGCTAAAAGAGGATGATTTACAACTAAAATATTAGTATAAAATACATCCAAGAGCTGTTTGGCTTTGTAAATAATTTTGGCTTTATAATTTAAGCTTTATTTTTAATCAAATTTAAACTTTGTTCCTGTAATAAAACATTCTGATTTTTCACCATTCAAAATAGTTCTATAGCAACCTTTGTAAAAAAATGTTTGGTATGTCAGGCTTAGCATTTCCCCTTAGCCACCATTCCTTTGGCTTCCCTCGTTTTATCAACTTGTCAGGAAATTTATTTCGAAAAAAATTTGTAAAAATTCCATGTGGAAAGAAAAAAATAAAAGGCGTCCAAATCAGTAGTAGCAGCAAGACCGATTCGCGATGCAGGCCCACCACGCGATGCCCGACTTTCGGTGCCGGAACAACTGCCAGCACAAGGAGTGCCAGCGGCATGCTCCCCTCGGCATAATCGACCAGCACACGCAGTGCAAGTGCCTGGGCGAGGTGAATGCCTCTTCGATCTTCCTGGAGAACGTCCTGGATCTGGCCAACACGCTGGCCCAGGTGATGATCATCTGCGGCCTGCACGAGTGCAAGGCCAAGTCGACGGTGGACATCATCTCCTACGCCTTCCTGCACTACGACCAGGTGTGCTACTGCATAGACACCACGCCCAAGAAGCGACTGCGGAAGGAGGACCTCTTCCACGAGCTGGGCAAGAAGTCGCTGATGAACAAAGTGGAGGCGCACTTGGCCTATGCCATTATAAAGCGGGGCTTCAAGGCCTTTTACTACGAGCCCAAGCAGGACCTCACCTACGACGATCAGGGCAGGCCCTCCTACAACGATGAGTGCGTCTGGGTCCATGCGGCCCGCAAGTCGGCGGAGAGCTGTGCCCGCTTCGACGGCCTCTCCTGCGCCGAGCAGCTGGCTTACGAGGCCAAAATAAAGATCGCCTACAAGAAGTTCTATGACAGGATGCAGACCCGCAAGCGGCAGCCCGAGGGCGACGACTGCAACTGCTGCTTCTGTGCCAAGAAGCGGGGCCACCTCGTTTACGCCAAGGAGCCGGTGCCGTGCACCTCTCCCAAGAAGACACGACACGTGTGCCCCTACTGCTGCAAAAAGAAGCAGAAGCAACAGTACACGCATCCGGCCCGCCAGCCGGCCAAGTGCCCCAAGTGCCACAAGTCTAGGAAGTTCTGCTGCTGCGCCAAGATGGACTTCAACCTGCAGTGGGTCAAGAGCATCTGGGAGCGACCCGACTTCAACCAGTACTACAAGAACGAGATCGCCGAGATCGAAGACCGTCTGGTCAAGGGCACTTGCTGGGTGCCGCCGGAACCAGAGGAGAAGTTCGGCGACGCCGAGGGCGAGGAGGAGGAGCACGTTCCGGAAATGCCGCCGGAGACTCTTTTAGCCCTCGGTGGCAAGGAGTTGCCCACCGCACCGGAACCTGAAACGGCCGCCGACACAGCGAAGGGTTCGCCATCGAAGCAGGGATCCATTATCGAGGAAGCCGTAGAGGCCTAAGCTCGGCTCGTTAGTGATTCCCCTATTGGTTGTCGCAATCTGGTCGAATTTATGGTGCTGCAGGCCAAATTAATCATTTTATATTGCTCGATAAGGTATGCAAAATATGAATATCTGCGAAAATGTTTGTAGTTTTCTGTAAGTTTTTCTTTTTATTTTGGGGGGAAATTTGTACAGGTGTATATTTTATTTTTATACATGGTTACGAAAGGTATTGTACTGACCAAAAAATATATAAAGAATAGACATAATAACCGTATGGCGTTATGCATCTTATTCGTTATATTTAAGGGGGTCTTCTCATTCAAAAGCCGTTTTTTGACCCTTTTTAAAAAAATTCTTATTTGAAAACGCAAAGAATAATTGAAAACTTTTTTATTTATTGTATTCAAAAATGTTCAAAGTAACTAAAAAAGTTGTTCTTGCCTCGATACGAGGGTTGTTCAAAGAGTAATGAGACTTCAAACTTGGTGGTCGAAAAAAAAGGTGTCGTCTTGGCGGCCACGATTCAGGGTCTCCAGAGCGTCCGAAATGAAAAATAAAAAACGGGGTTATAATCAGAATAGATGTCATTTTCGGCTGACGGAACAGATTTTTTTTTTAAATTTTTAAAACAAAATGGCGGCCATTCAAAAAAAAAAATCGATTTTGGGCGTTTTTTTTGTAGTTTAGTGTAAAAAAAAAATAGAAAAAAAAAAATTAAAAAAAAATCTGTTCCGTCAGCCGAAAATGGTGACAATTCTGCGTCGATTCCACTTTGTTTCATGAAAATCGGTTCAGTTGAACTGCAGATATCATGGCCGCCAGTTCGAAAAACGTGGTTTCGAGATAAACGCGTTTGAAGTTTGAAAAAAGCTCATTTTGCATAGATCTTGCTTCACAAAGGCTGTATCTTCTAAAGTATTTCGAATTTCTAAAAATCCTTTTGGGGACATATACACACCATCCTAAGCTATAAATAAATGCAAAAAAAAAAAAATCGAAAAAAAAAAGTTACCCAATGAGAAGACCCCCTTAAGGGTACACTTAATGCGTATCAACCGAGACTAAATGTAACAGACAGAAGCACGAATATCCTTTACCATATATGCTAAAGCTTAATCAGCATCAGCAGCCTAATCGATTTAGCCATGTTTGACCATTTATCTATATATATTAGAAAAACTGATATCCGAGCTTTTTCCCATTTATTTACTTGAATAAACTACGAAACCAAAGTTTGATTGGTAAAAATCCACGACTTTTGTACGCAACCTTTTTTGATGAATGGAACTAATTGGTTGTAAATAAAAAGACGTGTTCGTGCTGCCAACCGAGCTACTTCTTTTCTGATGGCAAAATGTGTTTGCTCTTAGGTGACACACTTTGCTGAGCTCTGGTAAACGTGGCCGTCATTTCCCATTTCGCCCACACACACGCTCTTCGCCGGTGGTAAAGAGCTGTGGAAACTGTCTCGGGCTCTGTGTCTACTTGGCCGAAAGTGGCATGCAACAGTAATGGAAAATACATTTAATCTGGCTTATGCTGCAGCTCCGGCAGACGATAACTCGGGCGCACTTCATCACAGCACTTACGCCCCACAGACTCCCAACGACAGCATTCAACAGGGCAAAAAGAGGGAGATGTCCCGAGGTGAGCTTCTCTCACCTGGAGAAACGAAAAGGGAAAAAGTGCCGAAATGTTGACCATCGGTGCGACGGCTGCCTTAAACTTCCCTGCAAAAGTTTGCCACTGGCATTGCGAATGCATGAAAACTTTTCCCCTTCGACTTATGTGTATTTCACTCAATTTTCACTGGCGCGTTTTGGCCAACAATGTCGGCGCATGTGGCTGGCTGGGTGAAAAGTTTTCCATTTTTCATTCGCCGCACTCCACACTCTACTCTTCATTCCCCATTTAGCATTTTCCCATTTTGATTTGAAACCGAATTTGAACGGTATTCTCTAGGTTGTTTGTGTAATCAAGTGGGTTCGCATCATCGACGGACCGCAGAAATAACAACGAACACATTGAATGAAAATTTACACCTGTCGACCGCAACAAATTGCAAATAAATTTAAATATGCTTTGTGGTCCGGAGATGGGTCATAAATAATTGATGATTTCCATGTTGAGATAATTATATTTTCGCCCTTTAGCCAATCGAAAATTGTATCAGTTATTGAATTATTCAACGGCTCCGAAACAAACGAAACATCAATTCAGTCAGGAAAGGCCTCACATTTCCATTACCAAGACTTAAAGGCCTATTTCGGCCAGGTCATGAAGTTTAATGGATTTTTTGGCTAATGAAATTCAGGTGGTAAGTCTTGAAACGAATTCTCGGCAATAATCGTAAGTCTAAACAGGGGAATGAATGCTGATTGCAGCGCAATGTAAGAGGCTTTCAAACTAATTACAAATTCCTCCATAAGTCCAGAGTGTCAAGTGTCAGACAGAAGTTTCCGTTCCTCCCCTAAAAGAAACTTAATTAAGGAAAAATGAAATTTTGTTCTGCATTAGTCTGCGTCCTAACGGGGCGCCCAGTTAATTTCTCAAACATGCCACGACGAAGCGTTCAGGTAAAAGGTAAATGTTATGCATACTTTGCACATGACTGGAAATTGGTAAGTGCCTGGAAAACTCGCCCACCTGTGCGCACCTTCTCCTTCCCCGCAAGGGAATCAATTTGGGGGAAATTTGTGCGTCGGGAAAAGTGCACAAATACTAAATATTGAAATTGAAAACCTGACCCTGCATTTGCACGTGTCCTCCCCAGTCGGGAGATTCGCATACACACTTGCATTGGAAATGCAAAACTAAGATGGTGGAATGGCCAAAGAGTTCTTGCCTAAAGCCGAAGAAATGCGCAAGTCACAAGTGGATTTTCGCCAGGAAAAGCCCTTCAGTCTGCATTTGCGGTTATCCTCCTCAAATCTTGGTCTATGCGGTCCACAGATTTCCATTTGTATGAATGCAAACGTGCTGCTGCCGCTGGAAATTGGATTTTGTATATACTAGCATTGTGCATTTGCCATTCGAAATGATATCTTGGCCAGGCATTGTGGCCATAAATGTGTAAGTATGCTAAGTAGCTGTCAGTACTCAGCTGCCTTTACATTTTCCAATAAAATTCAACATTTCTCTTCTAAGGAAACAGAGAGCAAAAAGTAAGGCTAAAAATAGATTTCCTGATTTAAAATTGTATTTTTTCAAGTTTAAGTCTTCGCTCATTTCACTTGTTTCATTGCTGGAAAATCAATAGGACAATAATGACTCCCCACCGACGACACTTTTGTTAATGAAAACCTGGTGTTTTCGTTGAGCTCAATAGTTCTATTTTTGTAACCACCATGACGTATGAGTAACGCGGTAAAAGCTACCTTTGACCAACTGTTTTTTACTATACTTATTTCTTAGTTGCCTTTTTCCCTTCTTTTTTTTTGCATATTACACGAGTGGCCTGGGTTCTTGCCTTGGCCTGGCCAACTTTTAGTGCGCAGAAAATAAATAATAAATGAGGCAACAATGAATGGCGGCGGCCAGCGACGAGAGGAAAAACACTTTCCTCAGCCGGCAGACAGGGCCGTAAAAATTGACAAGATATAAAACCAATAATTCTATGGGGAAGGAAGGCGAGAACAGAAAGTTGCACCACCATTCCGTCGAGCATCGTAAAATAATACGGCCCAATAAAAAACGAAGAGGGGAACTCAAAAGAAAAATACATTTAGTTATGACTTGACGCGTCTCCGTCTGGAGCATAAGGACGACTTTAAGGCGGGACAGAAACCATCAACGTTTTTACACTCAAATTGATAATCTGGGGCAGGAGTGTTAAACTTGCCGCTTAACGGGCGAAAATCAATTGCAATCGATTGAAGCGAAGGACAAACAGAAAACTGAAGCCAGCTGAAACTTTTCCGGCCGGACTCGATGCCGCATGATTTTCATATTTAAATGGAAATGGATTCTGCCGCCGCCACAACAGACTTTTTAATGACCTTCCCACAGCCCATTTCGCGGCCACACACACCACCCGATGATGGCCATTTGTTGGCTTATGGCCGCTGAGCCAGTTGACAGTTTACCGATTTAATGGGGACGAAGTGCGGATTGATCGGTGTCCATGGACAACGCAGCCCACATATATGTATAGAGCCGGGAGTCGCTCAATTTGCATACACACATTTACTAAATATTCATAGATTTGCATATCACTGGCGGGGCTGGTTGGGCTATAGGAACACGGCCTGATATACCATAAATCTTGGCAATCAAGCATAATTAAACTGTCGACGTAATTAAATTTATCGTACGCACTGCATCCGAAGCATCGCCCGATTCCATACCTTTCCGGCACACGTTTTTATGGCCTTTGTAAATAGCTTTGAAAATTGCCCTGTCCAAACCCGTGTTTGTTTCCATTTTGTTCTACTTTCTTTGAAAATTTATATAGCTATTATTTATGCCAGGGAGCTGCAAACTAGCAAATGGCAATAACAATAAATATTTCCTTTATTCAACTGCGACAAGGGACAGCTTGGACACTTTGTTTGAAGGTAGAAACACTGCATTTCTCCTAACATCTCATCTCTTGTATAAAATTAATTGGATTTGAACCAGATTTGGCAACTCGTCTCTTTTACTGACACCTGCAATTTATCTATTTATTTCAACTGCACTAAATTACTAAAACCTTTTCTATTAAATACATCCTATTTCCCGTTTTCGAGTCCCATAAAAATTAGCTTAAAATATTTTAATACTACACTGCTAACCTATTTTCCTCCCTTAATTAGCGCTTTATTACGACTCCCTTTAGTTGCAATCACAAATCCCCGGCTAAGATCCCATTAAAAGTTTAACACCAGCTCAAATTTCTTACTTCTCAGCTTGCCTCGAGGCCATTAGAGACCACGGGAAATACTCGGCGAAGGAAATTAATTAGGAAACATGGCGGAGAAGAAGTCGAGGCCGAAAGTTGCTAATAAAATTATTCAGAGGGTTTCAGGTTCAAGTACACACGACTGTCCAGGGTTGGCCCAAATGCTTACGGAGGGCGAGTTGCTAGTTGCTGCTTTTGAATGCCAAAACGCTTTTCTGTTGGCCATTATGCGAGGCGTAATCACGTTTCAGCTTTTGCCTGAGCGCTCTGTTGATTTTGGACCCTCCCCGTGCCCATTCCCTTGCCGTTTGCGGCTTTCCTTTTATGGAAATTTCATTTTGTGCCAGCTGCAGTCGGAGCGATCACGTAAGTGCAAATGGCCAAGTCCACGGAATGTTTTGTAAGCCAATATGTCCTCGGCTGGCTCAGAGCTCCAGTTGCACGCTGCTTGCAGCGTTTGCAGATGAATTCTTTTCTTTTTTTCGAGCTATTTGCTATTTGCATGTGGGGCACGCTCCAGCGACTGGCATCGAGAATGCCTCGCTTTGTTTGCCATTTGTTGCCGCTCAAGTCACCGCACATCGGGGCAGCTGGGACCCGAGAAAGCCGGCGCGAAAAAACGCAACCACCACCACCTGCCAGGATTTTTTCTGTTTTTGTTTTCGTTTTTGGACTGCCTTCGAACACATTAGGCTAAGGAACAAATCAAATATTACATAATTTATGGTATGCTGTACGGCAGGACTTGAGTTCGCCTCGTAAAACTAATTGAATTATTCGCTTAATATTTATGATACTCTGGGCGACGCTACTAAATTAATATTTAAGCAGGAGGAAATGGAAATTCACGAGCCAAACACATGCTAGATAAATTGTAGCGCTTGTAGCATGGGAGTTGGTTTCTAGCGCCACCTAGGGGTGGGTGAGCGACGTAAGAAGGAGGAAAGGTAGATCAGGAAGGGAGAGCAACAGAGTGAAATGTCAACCTGCTCTGGGGCACATCTCTCCTTTTGGACTCGGGAAGGGGATAGCCGCCAGAAAATTGGCGTCGGTTTGATCTTTCCCAATCCATCCTTCAAGCGGTCGAGAAGTGCCGACCAGTGGGCAGACCAGGAAAAAAACACTTATTACCAGCTATACCAGCCTTTCCGCTAAATAGAGCGAGGTTGCGGCAGCAGAAAGCTAGTATTTCGTAAAGCGAAATCCCCAGCAGCGCAGAAGCCAGCGCCAAGATCAG
>VNJY01004374.1:0-88599 GCA_008042715.1 Drosophila bocki | reverse complement strand
AAAACAGCAAAGTTATAATTTTTTTCTACAAATATATCGAACATTTGTATGGCAGCTATATGATATAGTCGTCCGATCCAGCCCGTTCCGACATATATAGCAGTGAGAGCATATAGAAGACTATATGCAAAGTTTCATTCAGATAGCTTTAAAACTGAGGGACTAGTTTGCGTAGAAACAGACAGACAGACAGACAGACAGACGGACAGACGGACAGACGGACAGACGGACAGACAGACAGACGGACAGACGGACATGGCTAGATCGACTCGGCTGTTGATGCTGATCAAGAATATATATACTTTATAGGGTCGGAAACGTCTCCTTCACTGCGTTGCAAACTTCTGACTGAAATTATAATACCCTGCAAGGGTATAATGAAGCTTAAATGTTTTTTTCAATATTTAATTCAACATTTTTGCTTTATTTAACCCCTTAATTTTTTTGTATAGTTTCTGATTTCTGTTACTTTTTATTTGTGAGTTCTCTCTTTACCTTATGTAAATACATTTTAAGTACTATTATTTTCCTAATGGTATGTGTGAGCATGTAATGCCCCTTTAAAAAAAACTCCTAAACCGTAACATTCATCCCCACACGTATTTATTTGGCGCTTCGCTGCTTTTATTTTATTGAAATTTATGATTTCTGACACAAAATTTATGTTGTTTTGCATTCCGGAGTGTGTGTATGTGTGTGTGTGTGCGTGTGGTGGTGGGTGGGGGCATAAAATAAACCTCAAATACTCGTAAAATGCCCAGCTCCACTGCCACTTTCCTTCGTCCCTATAAACCACAGTCGCTATCCTGCGGGAAAAATCCGGAGAAGGAGTAAGGTTTTGCAGTGGGAACTTCTTGTTTGGTTTTTTTTTTCGGGAGAGCTCTTCCGCCTTGTCTAGCCAGTGGTGGTTAGTCATATATATTTTTTTGTATTTTTGGTTAAAATTTTGAATTTTTAAAATTATTACTAGAATGAATCAGGGCACGTAATCAATGTTTAATGATTATTTATTGATTATAATGAATTTTCTTTATTATTAGTAATTATAATTTTATTTTTATTTAATATTTATAAATATGTTGAGAGAAAAATAAAAACTAAAAACATAATGATTATTTGTTCGTCCAAAATTGCGCTTTAAAAATAATAAATATTTTGGTAATCATTATTTAAGGTTCCTGGTTAAAATGTTGCATTTTTATAAATATTTATAAATTTAATAAATATTTTAGAAGCCTGTAGAAGGATTAAGAATAAGATCTTATAAAGATATTTTGGGCATTGTAAGTAAACAATTTCATACTATAAACTATCAATTAACAAATTAACAAAATTATTAATGCATAAAAATATATATAAATAATTTAATTTAATATATACATATATATATATGGTATATTTTAATTGAATTGTTATATTTATATTATTTTGTTTTAAATGAAACACAATTATTGCTCAGCACTGTGGGCCTACATGTATCCTTCTGTGTGCATCGAAATGGTAGCCTGGTCTTGGCGTGAATTATTTAATTCGTATAAATATTGAAAACTCAATTTTTTATGATGTTTTCTTGTTGGTTTATTGCTCTTTTGTGGGGAGCTCCCTCTCCTTTCAGTGTCCCCTTTATGCACGCCACTGGAATGTGTGTCTGTGTGTGTATTGTGTGTGGGGACATTGCGTATTGATATTTCACACTTCCGTGGCCAAAAAAAAAGCAACAAAAAAAAAAAGGAAAGAAAAAAATAAATAAAAGAAATCGCATTGAATTTAAATCCTTCGTGAAAATCCCTATGAATAAACTCAGAGAGAGAGAGATGGAAATCCACTGGATTTTCCTCTTTTTTTTCCCCTTGACGCATTCATAAATTGGCAGGGTTATGGGTTCTGAATAAAATGTCTTTATAAATTTTTATATAGACATAACTTCAGCATTTGTTTTTAAGAAGGTCAAGGGTCTTTTCTTAATTATTACAGTTTTAAATTTTAAAAATAATTTAAAATTATGTTCAGAAAAAACATAAAACCAAGCTGCATATTTCTAGACATTAATGTAGCCATCTCCTGGCTACCAAAATGATTTACAATACACAGGCTCGTCTCTGTTTCGGTTTTGGTTTGCCGAAGAGTGACTAAGGCGACTCGAATCCAGCTCAGACAAGGAGACAAGGAGGTCTTGCCAGCAGTGGCAGCACCAAAACCAGGACCAGTATCAGTCCCATTTCCATTTCAGGAAAAGGGCACACACTCACACACACCCATTCGAATAATCCCCAAAGGATGAAAATTGTGTAAAATTTGTGTGTTGGTTTCACTGATTAAGGATGGCTTACTGGCTGGTTGTCGGGCCCAGCCTCCAGCCTCCAGTCTCCCCTTTCCCCCCGGAAAAAAACTTAACAGAAACTGGTCTGAAACTGCCGCCATTCCGGCCGGCGGCCCCCCACCATCAGGGGAAATCTCTTGAAAGCCAAAAAGATGAATAGACCAGACCAACATCTAATATGTGCGAAATTTATCAGCCTCGATACACACACTCAAGTGGAGGAGGAGTAGGAGCAGGAGCAGGATCAGGACAAGCTGCAAGGACGAAGGCAAACGGCATGGAAAATCGCAATAATAATTTTGCCTTTCAGCTTCGGTTTTGGTTCGGTTCGGGTTGGGTTTCTGTGGCATCCAAAAGGAGCGGCAGCAAGTGAGCAAGGTGGCTTTGTGGGTGGCAGCTCTGGCTGCTCAAGGATGCAAGGATATAGGGATGCCCAGGCATGTGAGTGGACAGCTGCGGTCTCTTGCCTGCGAAACGCTCCAATTATCCGAGGGCCACCTCGACCACAGGAGCCGGGAATCTGGCGGGACTTCTGGGCTGGCTTCGAGAAAGCGAAACTCACGGCTGGCCATGCAGTTGCAGATATATATTTTCGTTATGCTCTTGTTTTGGCTAACAGAAAGGGGTTTTGGTTACAGTAACAGTTGGATTAAATTGTACGATGCTGGGGCGGACACGATGCCTTCACTCCTGGACTGCGCCACATCCGCTTCCGCATCCGCATTCGCATCCTGTCCCATCCTCACCGTTCGCTCTCTCATTTTTGGTTTCGGTTTTCGGGTTCTCCGGGTCCTTTTGCCTTTTCCTTTGGTTCATTTCGTGTCGTATCCATCTCCGTTCTGGGTCTCTTTTCGCGGTTAATCCTCATCTCCTCCTCTTCAGCAGCCGATGGCCTGCAGGTAGCCCTGGATCTGCTCGTTTAGAGCATTTCTGGAAGGAAGGCATTATAAGGTTTTGGGTATCATCTTTGGCCTGAAATTACTATTTACTCACCCGAGCCCCTTGCCGTTGGCCGTGGATTTCTTGTAGAGAGCGGCCAGGAGCAGGATCTGGCTGGTCATCAGTATTTCCCGTTTTCCATAGCTCAGCCAGCCCTTGGCTTTCACCTGGGGGAGCTCGCGTTCCAGGCTCGTAATACTATTCATTCGACGGACTCGCTGCTCTTGATCTCGCTCATCGCGCCGCTGAGCTTCTCGCTCTTGTCTCCTAAGCTCTTCTAGTTGAGCTTCACGACCTTCCCTCCGCAGGCTTTCTCGTCGGTTTTCTCTCCTAAGATCTTGCTGATTTTCACGCTCTTCTCTACGACGATCTGCTTGATCGATCCGGCGGTGTGATTCTGCAGCCTGCCTCCGGAGACTCTCCCGGGTTTCGCCTCGCTCTTCTCTGCGCAGATTCTCTCGCTCATCTCGAGCCTCACGTCGGAGATTTTCCCGATTATCCCTTCGAAGATTATCACGCTTTATTTGACGAATGGAATCCCTATCCTCATCTCGATCCGCATTCCTTCGAACCTCTCGCTCCTCCCTTTCCACAATATCATCCTGTACTTGACGAGCATCTTTTCGTTCCTGTCTCCTCAGATTTTCGCGTTCCACTCGCTGCTGTTCCCTTCTATCGACATTGCGTGTCTCTCTCCGCTCGCTACGGTGCTCCAGTCGATTCATGTCCCTATCCAGGGACTGTTCCCTACGTTCAGCCTCAACTCGCCCAAGTTCTGCACGCTCCTCTCGACGAATTTCGTTTCGTTCCACTCGACGAAAGGATAATCGCTCTTCTTGTGGGATATCTACGCGTTTCTCCATCCTGCGATTTTCCTCATGCCGGGCTAAAATTCGTTCTTCCCTGAGACGATCCTCTCGTTCTTCTCGTCGAGCATTATCGCGTTCTTCCGTTCTGATTTCCTCTCGCTCTGCTCTTATATAATCTGCAGATCGGACTTCAAATCGCTCCCGAGTCTCACCCTCTTCGCGTTTGGAAGACAATCGATCTGCACGACGATCTTGGTTGACACGTTCTACTCGCCGTTCGGATTCCCTTTCCTCTCGCTGTCGGTTTTCTCTATCCTCACGTCTGGATGATTCTCGGTCTTCGCTTCGAGCCTTACGCCTTTCATTGACGGCTTCAATACGATTTTCCTCCTGGCGCATGCTTGTGTCTCGTTCTGTACGGGCCTCTCGGCCAATTTGGCGTTCTGATTGCTCTTTACGAGTTTCACGCCGCTCTGTCAACTCCTCCCGATCATCACGACGATTATCCCGTTCCTGACGAGCTTCACGGCGTTCATTTCGTACCTCACGGATATCACGTTGATCTGACCGTTCCTCACGAACACGACGTTCCTCAAGAGATTCATGGGATTGACGACTTTCACGTCGAGCATCACCACGTTCACCTAGTACTTCACGGGCTTCATGGCGTTCAGCTCGATCCTCACGAATTTCACGACGTTCATCTTGTTCCTCTCGAGTTTCTTGGCGTTCATCCTGATCTTCTCGAGCTTCACGTCGTTCATCTCGCACCTCACGGTCTTCACGACGTTCATCTCGTTCCTCTCGAGCTTCACGACGTTCATCTCGCATCTCACGGGCTTCCCGGCGCTCATCTCGCATCTCACGGGCTTCCCGGCGCTCATTTCGTACTTCACGGAATTCACGACGTTCTTCGTCCCGTTCCTTACGAGCTTCACGCAGATCTACTCGATCCACATGAGCGTAACGAGGCGTCTCCTCCCTTGGAGATGACGCCAACCGGACCCTCGTTTCCTCGCTCCTCTCGCTTCGACGATCATCGCGGGCCAGCGACTCCAATGGGGGAACCTGTCTGTAAACCATATGCTCGTCGTACTCGTCCAGGCGATGATGGACATCCCAGCGGCGGCCATCACAGCTTGAACTGCTGGTGTCGCCATATAGCCTGCTACTGGCGAAGGCCACAGACAGACATCCGATGTGGAGCAGCAAGAGCAGGACGTTGAGTCGGAGCCTCATCTTCTTCAGTGGTTCAGGTGGCGTGTTGGGTCTTCAGGTACAGAAAATCGCTCCAAGATTCAGTCCGCTGCTGTCTCACCAGCAGGCTTTGCAACTTGAATGAGTTGACCAGAAGAAAGCCAAGGCTTTTATAGCCCTGATTTCGATACCGCCCACGACAAGGACGACGACAGCGACGGCACTTCCTGCTCACAATTTGCGGCTGATTGATTGAATTCCGCTTATCGCACATGTGCACCATTGCACCAGAGCCAAGTTCGAGGCAGGCGCAGACTCTGCAGTCCATTCGAGTGTGAGCCTAATGCGCGGCCGCTCCTGATGCTCCTGTTTTCCATGAATGAAATTTGTCAGGCCCGTGACGTCACCAAAGGAACGTCTTGTATATAAGCCATAAATAAAATAAAATGAAATAATGTAAAGTGAAGTGAAGTGAAGTAAACTAGAATAGAATAAAAGCAAACGAAGTAAGAAATCGATTTGCTGTAGCTCGTTAAACTGCTTTCCTCTGTGACGTCAGCCACATGTACTTTTCCGCCAAACGAGTGCACAACTGCGATAAGCGCAATTCAATCAAAATCAAATTAGAGTGCACCGAACAAAGGATCTAACCGAATAAATGAAACTGAAACGTCTTAGATGGCCATCAGGGTGTAAAATTGGCCATCTGCGGCTTCCCAACTAGACTGTAGTCCTGCCCTATAAAAGCCTCATTCAGCTGCCTGCGGAGCTGTCAGTTGAGGAGTTTCCGCCCGCAGAGCAGGCCAGTCCACTTCCGGTTAGCCTCGGAGCCGGCGTTTGGAGGGATTACAGCTCGAAACAAACCAAGAACTTTTGGAAATTGGATCCTAAAGGAGGCTGCAGAAGGACTAACTTTACCTACTTAAATTTAAAAAACTAAGAATATCGCCAATACCAAGTATCATCAGACACTTTGCCATCTATATATATATATATATATTGTTATATCCGTATCGTATTAGCCAAAATGGCACTCTGTATCCGTAAACGTAAACGTAAACGTAATCACTGTTAACTTCGCCAGTTAAATGTTGCTGTTGTTTGGGATCGTATTGTCATGGAGCTGAAGGATTTGAGCAGCTTCTTCTCTTACTCGTCTATCCATAGGGATAATCTCTACCCGTATATATAATATATGTATGCAACTTACACTCGGAACCCAACGTGGAATAAGTACGTAATCCGAATAATGTTAAATGTTAAATGCTAAATGCACGATACAAGAAGCACATATGATATTTAATGTTCGTTTATGGGGATGATTGATGATCGCCCGACATACCGGCAGTTATCCATCCATTTAAATGTTACAAAAATATTAAGAAAACAATAAACTGTAATCCTATATATTAATCAAGCATAAAACAAGGTTTTTGAATTTTATAAATGGTGTTTAAAGGGGAAGTAAAGCTGTATTAATTTTAATTTTAGAACAGCGTTAAGCACCGAATATGAATCTTGTAGGACGCTTACAAAATCCCACAAATAAATAATAACAAATTATTTTGGGAAATTAAAAGAGGCAGAAACAACAGGAAATTTTCCAAGGATTCAGAATCTGTAATCAAAATAATTTTAAAATTTTTTGTGTAGAAGATATGACTAGTCAATGTTGAACTTTGTTTCGTTTTTTGAATCACTCAAAAAAAATGGGTAATATTACACAAAAAACCATAGTACCAATGGTCCTGATATTTGCCACAAACTGGGTTTGGGAAAGATCTCGACACAAGAAATACCTCCCAAAGTACTCGCAAGTATACTAAGATGAATATAAACACATAAAGTAAGGGATTTTGTGTGTTTCGGAATACTGTGAATGTTTATTTGGTTTATTTTTTCTCTTGAGTTTTTTCTTAGGTCTTATTTCGCCTGCTTTAGGTTACAGTTTGTTTTCGAAAAGGTTCTAATTTCTAAGCTATTATTTATTTTATTTTTCTGGCTTTATTTAACGGGGACCGTAGTTATTTTTTGGTAATTTTTTAACTGCTCCAAATGTTTGCAGACATTATTTCTTTCTATTTCTTGTTTACAATTTAATCAGGGAGTGTGAAATATATGTATTTTTTTTAAGTTAAAAATGCATAAAACATTAAATTTTTGCAGCATTTTTAACTGAATTATATGTTTTCTATTTTATTCCCCTTCATTTAGGCAACTTGTTTTACATTCATTAAAAAATGCCACATTTTTATAACAAAATTTGAAGAAATCAATATAATAAGTAAAAAATATAATCATTTATCTACGGTACCCGTTGTTGCCTTTCTTTATCAACTTTTTCAAAGTTTTCTACCTTAAAAACACACACACACAATAATAATAATAATAATATTTAGTTTCCAGGGCAAGGTAAAAAAAATTTTGGGCTTGTTACTCTAAATCAAATATATAATATTCAAGTTGAGATCGCTGCGAATATATATATATATATATTCTATATACATTTCAAGAGCCTTATGCCTAAGTACAACTCGCTTTCCTGTCACCAAGTCACCATTTGTTTCTGTCTTTTTCGCGCTCACTGCTACTTCTCTTTCTTTTTCGCTTTAAAACTCTTTCTTTCTCTTTCTCTCTGTCTGTCTCTTTTTTTCCCAGTTGTGTGAACGAACAATTCAATTTCTACATCGAAACATTGATAGTTTTATAAATACAAATACGTTCGGCGCTAAGAACTACAATAACGTGCATCCCATTATCCTGTTGCCTGTAAATATCCATTTCCATCAGTTTAGATTGCAGCTCCAGGCGCAGGGAAAATAGCTCTTAAACCTATGCTAATTGTGTTGGATTTAGTTATTGTTTGCTTTCCTTGAACACATTATCTTTTTGTTGAATTTTAATGAAAGAGAAGCTGCCTGAAGCTGCCCTCTAAACTGAGGCACACTCTCCTTTCCTTGGTTAAAATTCCTAAATATCATTGGATGTTTCTTCTGCTTAGACGGACTCTAGACGAATTTTTGCTTCTTTTTGGCTGGCAATGTGGCTTAAAACTAATCTCTCTCCTCTGCACTCTCCACCCGCTACTTGTTGTTGTTCTCCTGCAGCAGATCCTCGAGAGCTCCATTGAGCCTGCCCTTGCTCAGGGCCTCCACCAGCATGTGTAGTCGCTCCTCCCGCTCCGAGTGCCTGCGCTCCAGCAGGGATACCTTTTGTTTTTTGGGATGAGAAAACAAGAACAAAGAAAGGGAACCGCGTTCCAGAAAAGTTTATACATATATTGGAAAGTTACAGTAGAGTCATTTGATGTTTTGCCCGCAAAATTCAACCTCCACTTTCGATTCTCAGTGTTTTTTTGATTCTTAGAAGCTGGGTTTTGTTGGCAATTGTACCTTGGCTTTAAGCGCATAGTAGTCCACGGGCACCTTGCGTCGCCTTTGGGTGGCAAAGGCCTCCTCGCGCTCGTTGAGGCGCTGCTGAAGGATGCGCACAGTCTCATTGCAGGTGGCCAGCTCGCGTTCATGGGCGCTCTGCAGGGTCTTGAGCTGTAATTATAATTGTAATTAATTATATAAAATATATAAAATTTAATTGATGTCGTTAAAACTCACATCCTGCAGACGCTTGTCGTGCAGCGTCTTGTAGTCCGCCTCCAAGAGGCGATACTTATTTTGGGCCTCCTTCAGGGCCTGACTCTCTGTGGCCGCTGGTATGTGGTCGCTGTAATGATGATGATGACCATGATCGTAGCCACTAGAGCGGCGGCCGCTGGGCAGAGACACGGCACTGGCCTGGGAGCGGAGATCCAATTTGCTGCCTGCAAAGGAAAAATTAATATCAATTTAAAAGCCATACTTCCCCTTACTAAAAAGAAAAGATTATCTTTTGTAGGTTCTCTTTTTCGAGATCCTCTTATATAAGCCCAAGTTCATTGAGCCGCCGCTTGTCTGGGTCGAATTTATTTTTAGGACAAAGAAATTTCCACGAAAAAAAAACTACGACAAATTGCATAATCCAAAAAAAGTTATGAAGAGCGTTTTGCATTTTTTACACGCACGCGCTGGTTGGAAATTAAAACACAAGCTGATGAAGTCTATTTAAGCGCCGTCCGCTTTTGGCATTTACAATTATTAAAGACACAACAGAAATACAACAAAAATACAACGAAACTACACAAAAAGTACAACAAAAAACTAACAAATTTGAGCGACGAAGCAACGGCCCATTAATTAGCCACAAAAATACGCAGAAGACGCGGCCATAAGCAGCCAGTCAAACTTCAAGCATTATAAAACCCGTGTGTTGTGTCTAAGGAGAGGCTAAGGCAAAGGCGAAGGTGGAGCTGGAGCTGGCAGAGAAGACCTGATCCAGCAGCGTCCACCGAACCCAAAACAACAAACGCGTCTTTGACTTTGACTTTCGCTTTCGAATTTTCTTTTTCGATGGCAAGAAATTCAAATCCGAATCGACAAAAAGGTAAATAAATAACAAGCACACAGCACACACCGGGCATAAGCGTCAGACCGCACAGGTGACATAACCAACTGCCCGAGATGCCCCTCCACTCTTCTCCCTGCCACCTGCCCCTGACTGCCTCCTCCCCAAAGCCAGCTACATGTGCTGTCCGACTGTCTCCAACAACACTCGGTGTGTGTTGTGGACTCTGTGGATTCGGTTTCGTTTTCTGGCCATTTGGGCTTAACCCTAGAGGCTGCATTTGCTTTAAAGTTCATTTTTTAATGGAACAAATTTTTTTGAAAATTAATTTGAACTTGTTGTTAAAGTTAAGAGAAGATTAAATATTAACTAAATAATTTTGGAGTTAATATAGGCCAATTTTGTATAATTTTAACCATGTACAAAAATAAAAATTAATATTTTTTTAATTTTTAGGAAAATTGAATACTTTTAAAATCTATAACTTGGCCAAAAATGATTTAAATTTAATTCGGAAAACTTTTCCAAGTTCGTTTTTTCAAGGTTAAGAAAACTGCATACTACATTTAATAATTTTTTTAATTCAATTTTTAGCCAATTTTTTACATTTTTAATGATGTAACCCCTTATAAAATTTCGAAAAAAAAGTGCAAAATTTTTTCTTCCAGAAATGGCTAGATTGACTCGGCTGATTGTGCTGATCAAGAATATATATGGTTTATAGGGTCGGAAATTATTCCTTCACGGATTAAAATCATAAAATTCCCTAAGAATATCTAAAATATTCGCTTTCTTTAAATTATATATGTAAGAAATTTAGTAAAACATTCCCTTAAAAAATACCCTTTACATTTTAAAATCTTTTTCAAAGAAAAAACACCTCCAAGAAGTTCTCAAAAATAACCCAGCTTAAGCCAAAACATGAGCTGTGCCTCTGCCTGACTTTCAGCCTTCAAGGGGTTAAGCTCCATCTTGGCCAGCCGTTCAGCCGAAACGTGTTTTTGTGCTGTTGTGTCGTCTTGGCCATTGGCCGCTTAGCCGCTTAGTTGCGCTGCAATTGCCGTTTGAAACGAGTGCAAAAAGTGGTCAAAAGGCCGACACCGTCGACAGCCGTACAATGATTTATTCCAGCAATTTATTTGCCGTCTCTGCCAGGTAACTCCCCGGAGGGAGGGAGGGAGCTAGGAAGGGGGAAGAAGGAGTGGGGAGTGGGGCGTGGGGCGTGGGGAGTGGAGCCCAGTGTACGTGCTGCTGACCGGGCAGAGAAAGTCCATAAATTACCAAGCCATCCATCGGCGGCGACCGAGTGACACAAACACAACCAAATTAGAGAGAGGGAGGAGGAGAGGGAATGGCTCTAGGAATGGTTATGGACTCACCTGTATGGCTGGAGCTGCCGCTTCCCTCCCTATCCCGCTGCAGCTTCCGTATGGTCTTCTTGCAGTCATCCAATTCCCGTGTCAAGCGCTGCATTGCCTTATTTTTAATGGCCAAATCGACGCGCATGCTCCGCACCGAGCTAAGGAGCTGCGCCTCCTCCTTGGAGGACGACCCGTGACCGTGGCTAAGCAGCGACAGTGTAGACTCGGACTGTGAGATTGGCAGCTTGGAGGTGGTGCCACCACCAGCACCACTGACCGCCAGCGGTGAACGCCTTTGGGCACCGCTGCCGCTTTGCTTGGAATTCGGACGCGAGGTGTTTGGCGTGGAATTGGCGGTACTGCTGGGGCTACTGCTGGCAGAGGGTGGATGGGGATGAAGATGCGGCTGCTGGCAAATGAGGGCCGGCGAGGGACAGCCAATGGTATTGGTGCTATGATCCCTGGTGCCATTCGCTGCCAGGGTCTGGGTCTGGGTCCCAGTGGTGGCGGAGTTGGTGGTGGCTCCAGGGAGGATAGCCATGGGGTCCGATGATGGCTCCGTTTGGGTGCAGTTGTTGTAGTAGCGATCGGCACGCTTCTGCATGTAGCGGTCCAGGGTGCGCACCTGGGACTCAATCTGTTCGTTTAACTTGGTGTTGATCTCCTGGAGACTGTGGTGGGGGGGAAGAATATATGTTTATTAATTTATTTACAAATTTTTGTATACAACAATCCACCTTAAAACCTGCGTCTCCAGGTCCGCTATGTGCGTCTCGTACTTGGCCTGAACGGAATTAAAGCGGGCCTGCACATTGGCCAGAATCTGCTGGGCCTTGCGATCCTGCTCCTTGGCATCCGACTCCAGCTGGGCAATGCGCTGCTCCAGCAGCTTGCGGCTGCTCATGTTCTCCTGATCATTCAGGGGACACATGCCGGGATTCTTGGAGGCCACTAAACAGCCACAGAGATCATTAATTTTATTTTTTTTTTTTAATAATTAAATTTCTCAACAACCAACCTATGAGGGCCGACACCGAATCGGGATGCTTGCGCATTAGTATGCGCTCCATCTCCCGACACTGCCGCTGCAGATCCTGTATGACCTTGGCATCCTTCTCCTTATTCTCCCCCGCTCGCCGCCGTTCCTGCTGCACCTCCTCCAGCTCGGCGCGCAGCGAACGCTGCAGCTGCAGGGCCTCACTGCGATCCCGGCGTGCCGCCTGCAGCTCCGAACGCAGGACACCGGCGCACTCGTTCAGATGCTGTACGTCCAGCTTCAGCATCTCGGACTCCTCCTGCAGGCGGCCATTGTGCTCGCGCAGGGCACGCTGCGTCTGTGACAGCGAATCGCTTTGCAGGCGCACCGAGGCCAGACGCTCCTCGGTGTCCTTGAGCCGCTCCTGCAGCTGCTCGATCTCGTGCTTGAGGGCATGCTCCCGGGACACATTGCAAGCGATCTGCTCGATGGGCGAGCTGAGAGTGCTGACCAGGTGCTTGGGCGAGCTGCCCACCGCCTTCTCGCTGTAGCTGGCCATCGGACGTATGGGCTGCTGGCTGTAGGAGTGACTGAGGCCGCTAAGGCCAAGGGCACTGCTACGGCGGCGGCTGCTGCTGTTGCTGCTGGACACTGGACTGCGGCAGCGCGGCACGGGTGCATCCACCTCCGCCTCAGTGATCTCCTCCATCTGCAAAAAGGGAAAATAAAGTATATCAAATTGGGATCCACTGAAAATGAAGACATAAACAGATGAAATTTCCTGAGTTGGGGGCGGTGGCGGCGGACATGTGAAAGTGCATGTGAAGCTGAGCTCAGGGAAGGTGTGGCAGCTTAACGGTAAAGAGACGGCTGCGCGTGGCGAGAATCGTTAATACCTGTCGCATCTCTTTCCCTTTCCCCCGAACATCTCACCATCATCCTCTCTAGGGATGGGCAGAGAGCGGAGGAGGCAGACTAGACCAAGAGCAGTAGAAAAGCAAAGCCAGTCACCAGTCGGTCGCCATTACAATGGAAATATATGGGCGACACTGACTTCATGTCCCCCGGGAGCACAGTGGAGCTAGGTGGGGGGGGAAATTCTACTAATAATTCTTTTAAAATAGCTAAACTTTTAACAGAAAACTTAGGAATTCTTTTTTTCTATAAAAGATCAAAAAACTAAAAGATGGCTACATCATCCCATTCTTCCTTAGATTTTTTTAATTCCTTTGAATACGTTTTTAAAAGAACAAAAAAATGATTAAAATATTATTTAACAATTGTTTACTATATTTGAAAATTTTTAAATATATTTTGGGGTGTAATTTTATTATAAAAACCATTATTTAATATATATATATTATCAAAAAATATTTTTAAATGTAAATTACTAAGTAAATATATGAAAAATATAATCTTTAATTTTAAATTTCCAATGTAAGCTACATCTAATTTAAAAAATTTTACTTCTTCTAAAAAACCCTCAAAAATATGCAAAATATATTTTTGAATATAAAATTTATGTTTTGCCATGGTGGACATCAACTAATTATAGTTAAATCAAATTTTTAAATATAAATTACTAAGTAAATATATGAAAAATATAATTTTTAATTTTAAATATCAAGTATATGTAAGCAACCTATATCTTAAAATATTTTACTGCTTCCAAAAAGCCCTCAGAAATATGAAAAACAATGCAAATGGCTTACAAAAGGGGACAAAAACGAAAGACTTAGGCGACAAACTCGCTGTGGAAAATGACACTGTGCCCAGCAGCAGCACAAGCAACCTCAGCGGCAACCCTCATCAAACGTTATCGACTGTGGCCAGGCTTTGTGCCCGCACCCGTGTCGTATCCGTACCTATATTCGTAAGCGTAAGAAGATAATTGGGATGATGTGGGCGTGCACCAGCAGCAGCACTCGACACTCGACAAAAAAAAGCCAGCGAAATATTGAAGAAGAAAGAAAGTTCCCCCGCAAATAACACCTATTGTGTGGTGTATGCTTGGGCATGTGTGTGTGTGCATCGGTTTTTAAGTTGTTTTTTTTTTTCGGCCGCCGCCAGCGATCGACTGACATTGCTCTGCCCACTCTCGCTTTCATCGGCTCTGTGGGGGATTCTACCTGAAAAGTATCGAGTGTCGAAGTGCCTCCCATTCACCTCATTCATACTTTTGTTCATTTTATGGGGCTGCCTGACTGCCTGCCTGCTGGACTGTGTGGATGATGTTTGGCTGCCTTCTGCCACTTTCCACTCTTTGCAGCTCGAAAAACCGCTTGAAATGTGTGAATTTTTCAGTTTGGCGCTAATTGGAATTAGTTCTAGTTCGTTAGGTGATAATTGGGATGTTTCGTGAAAATACATTCTTTGTATCTTCCTTTTTATTATTTAAAAAAATTGTTTTACCTATAATTAATTGATGTTTTGTACTACAAAACATAGAATTATCATATTTAATATTCTAAAATATATTTTGTATAAATGCATCTACTTAGTATTAAATATTTATGAATTAATAATATTCAATCACATCGTTTTAATATATTTAAATTTTGCTTTATGTCCATAATGAAAGATTACAATCTGTGAATAATTTCATAATCACGTTGTTAGGTGATAATTGGGATGTTTCTTATAAATAAATTCCCTTTATTATTTTAATTATTTGTGCTTAATCTATTTGTTTTATTTATTATTTTTTTAAATTATTACTTTATTATTTAGTTAGTTTAGTTTATTTATTTACTACCTTCTTGCGCTACAATCATTCATTTTACTAATACATTTTATGATGTTATGATTTTCATAATACATTTTCATATAATATGTATATTATATGAAAACTTTAAAAATCCATAACTTTGCCAAAAAAGCATTAAATTAAATTCGGAATGCGATTTTGTGCTAGTTTTTTCTAGGTTAACAAATCTGCATACTGAATTTTTAATTTTAAGAAATCAAAATTTTTTTCATTTTTTTTTGGGGAATTGTTAACAAATTTTAAGCTCCTAAAAAATCGAAAATAACTTCAAAAAATATATTTCTTCCGGAATTGGCTAGATCGACTCGGCTTTTTGTGCTGATCAAGAATATATATGATTTATAGGGTCGGAAATGATTCCTTCCTTAAATAAAATCATAAAACCCCTCAAGAATATCTAAAATATTCACTTTCTTTAAATAAATATTTTTAGATATTTTAAATGGTATTTTTTTAATTAAAAAAATCATAACTATGCCAAAAAAGCATTAATTTCAACTCGGAAAGCTATTTTGTGCTAGTTTTTTCTAGGTTAACAAATCTGCATACTGAATTTTTAATTTTAAGAAATCAAAATTTTTTTCATTTTTTTTTGGGGAATTGTTAACAAATTTTAAGCTCCTAAAAAATCGAAAATAACTTCAAAAAATATTTTTCTTCCGGAATTAGCTAGATCGACTCGGCTTTTTGTGCTGATCAAGAATATATATGATTTATAGGGTCGGAAATGATTCCTTCCTTAAATAAAATCATAAAACCCCTCAAGAATATCTAAAATATTCACTTTCTTTAAATAAATATTTTTAGATATTTTAAATGGTATTTTTTTAATTAAAAAAATCATAACTATGCCAAAAAAGCATTAATTTCAACTCGGAAAGCTATTTTGTGCTAGTTTTTTCTAGGTTAACAAATCTGCATACTGAATTTTTAATTTTAAGAAATCAAAATTTTTGACCTATTTCCTGGGAAATTTATTTGAAATAAAAAATCGAAAAAAAATTTCAAAAAATATTTTTCTTCCGAACATAGCTAGATCGACTCGGTTATTTGTGCTGATCAAGAATATATATGATTTATAGGGTCGGAAATGACATTTCATTGCGTTAATAGCTTCCGACTGAAGTATGGGAATAAAAAAAGCATATTTAAAAAAAAAATATTTTAAGTTAGAAAATATTGAATCGCATGCGTTGGCTTGTAAAATATATAAAATAAACTGTAATTTTTGTATACTGAGACAAATTCACACTTGCTTTATGAGACCCTTTTAAAGCCTTGTAGTTTAGTAAATAAATCCAAGCAAATAGTCAATTAATTAGCACCAATTTGCAGTAATTTGCACAGTTTTGTGAACCAATTGAGGCAATAGGCAATAGGCAGTCGGCAGGTGGCAAAGAGCCAGCAAATCAAATATCGACGAAACTACTTTGCCATCAAGTAAACTAAACTATATTAAGGACAATTTCACTACTTGACCTCCCCCAATGGAAGGGGGCCCGGAGGCGGCGATTTTAGCTTTGCAATTACTTGAACTCTCGCTCTTCCTCAATTGTCATTTGTGATAAACTCCACTTACTTATTATAAAGTGAAAGGAGCGCCGGCCGGCAGCAAGAGCAATTGTTTGTGTGCCAGCGACAACGACGATGAGGCACAGTAGAGCCTTTCAAACAAACAAATCAACAAAAAATAAAGCTTAGAAATTGTTAAATTTGAATTTTTAAAAATTCGTTTTCTTAGGAAAATTTCGATTTTTTCACTTTGATACCCTATAAAAAGGCGAATTTACTGGCGTGGCATGTTCTGCAGAACATATAAAAATTGTACAACAATTACTTCCCAAGTGCCATTTAAATTATTCAATTATCTTATTTGGTTCATCAGTTATGATTTTTGCAACGAAAAGTGAGAAAAGGAGCTACTGTGCGTCGACGGTGAGGTGCGGTTGATTAGAGAGCAGAGCGTGGGTAATACTCGTACCATTCCCATACAAATCAAATAAATAAATAAAAAAAAAAAACAGAGTAGAGCTGAAATCATGTCAATGAGCAAATTGGAAACTTTTAACTTTTGAAGCGCGCACAGCCCCAGCACAGCAACAACAACGAGCTGCGTATATCCACAAGATACGAGTCAAGTTGCAGATACAGATACAGTTGTCGTGTATCCTGCACTCGTAAAACATCTTAAAATGCAAATTTTAAGCAATTATCGCGTCCAGTTAACACGCAACTGCCAATTGACATCGATTACGAATTAAGGAGGCTGTGATTCATCGATTAAAATGCAGATCCAGAATGATCTGCGATCTGCTATCTGCGATCTGCAGAGTCTGTAGAAAGTCGATGATAATTGTGACAGTTGGATGGACACTTAAGGCGATCCGGATCAATATTTAAATGGGGGAAAAGTTATTTACGGAAGCCAGGGGCATTTATCGATCGGCCTCTGAATTGTGCCAGCAGAGAAATGCCAGGAAATATTTATAATTCATTATTTAACTGCAGAAGCGAAGTCAAGCAATATGAAGGAAACCTGCTTGTCAAGATCTCTTTTCTTGGGGAATTAGTAATATAATTTAAGATAAATAAATAATATAAAATAATATAAATAATATAATCAGTACAAAATATAAATATAAATACATAATATAAATAATAATAATAATATAATAATAATAATATAATAATAATAATATATAATTCATAATATAAAAATGGCTATACATTATTATTAAATAAATAATTAAATTAAAAGAATAAATAATTACATTCAAAAGAGCTCAAGGATTTCTTTTGAAAATGTAAAGTTATACAATCGAAAATCTAATTAATTATAAACCCTTCATATTTAGACTACCTATAGATTTATCTTAATTATGTTTTATGCCCAAAGAATCCTATTAATCAACCCAAGTTTACAGTTATATAAGATATGTATTTGTATTTACAAGATTGAAACCCGTAGGAATAATTTAGTCATGAAATACATTATAATTTTTGGTTATATCTGTTGATCTTGTTAATAGTTTTCGGTTTTTGTTTTGTTATTTTTTTTTTTTTTTTTTTCAACAATTCTTCGTTATGCTTTGTCATTTTGTCCCGAAAGAAAGCGAGAGCGGGGAACCTGGGTATTGGAAATGGAAATGGAAGATAGCAGCTGGAAAGATGGAAGATGATAGACAGCGAGAGGGGGGGCTGCCACACCGCTCACAAGGAAGAGAGCCGCGAGCGTAGACCAGGCCATGGATCATTTGCATACACACATAGACACACACACAGCTATCTGCAGCTCTGCTTTGCTGGCCAGTGTAAGTGAGCAGCGCTGCTGCTTCTGCTGCCCGCCGAGAGAGAGAAATGTATCGAAAATGAAATGGCAATGCTTTCTTCTTCTTTGCGCTTGGCAATGCTCTCCACGGCCGCCTCTTCTTCTTCCCGCTGGAGCGCACAGCGAAGTATAAAAGCGGCACTCAAGCAATGGGACATGTCTCATAACGGTTCACAGCCAGATCCCGCCAAGATGCACACCGCGAGATCGCGTGCGGGCCTCGCCCCCCAGAGAAGCAACAGCAGCAGCAGCAGCAGTCGTCGCTGCCTCCAACTCCTACTCCTAGCCGTGCTGCTACATCATGAACCAGCGTCGGCCATGTCGCTGGACCGCCTAGCCTTGGAGCGCAACGAGCTGCCAGCGGATCAATCCCCATCCCCATCGCCCACCCAGCCGGATGTCCTTGTGGACGACATGAAGCTGACCTCGATCCCCTCGGCGGACTCTGCAGCCGATATGTACATGCTGGTTCCGGAAACAGTGGCCAGCCAGCTGGAGGACACCGAGCACGTGCACCGCAACTCCATTGAATCTGACTCGGGCTCCGAAGACCCGGCGAGCGCCGCCTCCGACATGCTAATGCTGGAGAGTGACTCCAGTCCAGCTATGCAGCTGGTGGAGCTGCCCAGCGATATAACAGTGGCGGAGCAGGAGCAGGACCAGGATCACCAACAGCAATTGCAGCCGGAATCCATTGAGGAGCATGTGGTGCTGATGAAGCCCAGCAGCAGCAGCCAGGAGGCCCAGCTGGAGCAGGCAGTGGACAGTGTCACTGAAGAAGCAGCAGCTCAAATTGAAGATCAGCCGGAAGCTGAGGAGCAGGAGCCACTGGCAGCCACTGAGGCCACGGCAGAGGAGCAGGCCATGGACGACCAGGTGCCAGAGGAGACGGAAGTGCAAGCAGAGCAAGTGCAGGCAGCCGCTGAAGTAACTCCAGCTGAGGAATCCCAGCCAGAACCTGAGCAGGAGGAAAAGCAGCAGGAGGTTGTGTCCCAGCCAGAGGAGGAGGCAGAATCCCAGCCAGAAGCCGCAGAAGCTGAGGCTAAGCCAGCAGAGGAAACTCAGCCAGAAACTGAATCCCAGCCAGAAATTCAAGCTCAACCTGAAGCTGAATCCCAGCCAGAAGATGAAACTCAAGCTGAAGCCCAGTCCCAGCCTGAAATTCCAGCCGAAGTCCCAGCGGATCAGCAGAAGGAAACCGAAACTGAGCCGGAGAAGATCAGCGACAACGAAGTGGATACCACAGAGGCTTCCCTGATCGAAACCCTGGCCGAGAATATCGAAGAAGGCCTCACCGCCGCCATGGACAACCTGGTGCCCGACGAACTGGCCGAGGCCACCGAAAATATGAAGGAGGAACAGGAAAAGGAAAAGGAAATTGTTTCCGAACAAGAGGAACTAACTCCGGTCACCGAAGTCGCCGAGGAGCAAGCAGCTCCCGAAGTTGCACCCGCAGAGGATAAGAAACCAGAGCTTATTTTGGCCGATGAACCCGAGCAGGAGGCTGAGCCCGCTGAGGAAATCCAGCCAGAGGTGGTTCCAGCTGAAGTAGTCGAAGCTAAGCCTCAGGAGGAATCCGGGCCACAAGAGGAAGAGTCCAAAATTGAGGAGGAAATTAAGGCAGAGGAATCCAAGCCAGAGGAGGAAGCCAATCCAGAGGAGGAGGCCAAGCCTGAAGAGGATGCCAAGCCAGAGGAGGAAGCCAAGCCAGAGGAGGAGGCCAAGCCTGAAGAGGAAGCCAAGCCTGAGGAGGAAGCCAAGCCTGAGGAGGAAGCCAAGCCAGAGGAGGAATCGCAGAACGATGCCGAGATTCAGCCGGAAATTAATGAGATAAAACCTGAAGAGCCCCAAGAGGCGATTCCTGCTGAAATCCCATCGGAGATCCTTGCTGAAATCCCTGCTGAAACTCCCGCCGAAGTCCCAGCTGAAACTCCCGCTGAAATCCTAGTTGAAATCCCGGCTGAAGCTCCAGTCAAGCTCCAAGATGATATCCAAACCGAAGCCGAAGCGGAGAAGGAAAAGGAGGAACCCCAAACCATCGCTGAGCAACCAAAGCAGCCGGAGCAGCCTTCCCTGTTGACCACCATCATACCCATGGTGCTGCCCCAACCCCAGCCCCAGATCCCATCACAGCCGCTCCATGTCCAGGATAGTGTGCTTAACTATGTGAACGCCTCGTTCCTCACCCAACAGCCAGCTGAGGCAGAGCTGCCCAAAACCGAGGAGGAGTCCCCCTTCAATGCCCATCTGCGACGCTACGATGGTGCCCAGGTGTGGCGCATTGTGGTGCAAACCGATAAGGACAAGCGTTTGGCCGATGAACTGCAGTCCAAATATGGTGAGTCAAAGAGCAAGCAATTCCACAAGAAGTTGATTCTAATACCATTTCCCCCTTTGCAGACGGTCAGCTCTGGAAGGAGGTGAAGCAGGAGGTGGACTATCTACTGAAGCCCCAAGTCCTGGCCGCTGCCGAGCGTCACATCCGTGCGGCTAATCTCTCCCGAATTGTGCTCATTGATAACCTGCAGCATGTTATTGAAGTGGAGAATCCGCCAGCGGAAAAGATAGCCGAGCTGCAGAACCGCAAGGGTAAGTAAGGGGAAAGTCGGGGAAGAGGTAAACCCTAGAGAGGTTCCCCGGAAAGGAGAGATATTTAAGTCCTTATAGGTAAAGGTAGTCATCGATGAGAAATATTCTCCCTTTTTTTTTCAAAAAAGAAATAGGAACTGATTGCCCACACCACCCACACCCACACAATCACATATCTTTCTTTTTTTTTGTGGAGTGACAGGTGGTGCCTGCCTGCCAGCCTGCCTGCAATCACCCCTTTTCTTCTTTGGCCGTTCGCTTTTCACGTTTTTCGGGTAGCTTTTCCGGCGAGGTGTCGCCGCAAACGAGCATTTAATGCACTCGGCGAGGGGCGTGTGAAAAGTCATCGAGCGCAAAGTGGCTTTGCCATAGGAACCCGCATAGCCACGTGCCAAGTGCCACGCACCGGAGAGAAGGATAGGCTAGGTCCTTGCAAGACGCGTTTGTTTAATCGATAGCCAGGAAGAAGATGCCGCCGTTGCCTCAAGGGTTAAGGGTTTGGTTCGTTAGAAAAAAGAAAAAAAGGTTGAATGAACCCAGGAGGGGGTTCAGGTTCAGGTTCAGGTTCAAGTTCAGGTTTGGGTTAAGTTACAGGTTCAGCGGGAGGTTAAGGTTAGCTTCTTGATACCAACAGCCACCTTGGTCTTTTACAGGACACCGTCTCACCTGGCAGGCCTATCATCGTCTGGAGGACATCCATGGCTTCATTGACTACATGGCCAAGACCTATCCGGACATCTGTTCAACGGAGGTCATTGGCTACTCCGTCGAGAAGCGCCCTCTGAAGATACTCAAGTGAGTTTCAAATCATTACTTCTCAAAAATAGAACCCCAGGCTAATCTTTATATATATTCCCACAAGAATCTCCAATGGCAATGCCCGTAATCCTGGCGTTTGGATCGATGGCGGCATGCATGCCCGTGAATGGATTAGTCCCGCCACGGTCACCTTTATCGCCAACCAGCTGGTCGAGGGCTGGGAGGATCTGCCCGAGCATATGCGCAGCATCAACTGGTACATCCATCCGGTGGCCAATCCCGATGGCTATGAGTATTCCCACACCACCGATCGCCTCTGGCGCAAGAATATGCGCGCCCATGGACGACAGTGCCCGGGAGTGGATCTGAATCGTAACTTTGGCTACAAGTGGGGCGGCAAGGGCACCTCGGCCAGTCCCTGCTCGCAGACGTACCGCGGCAGCAAGGCCTTCTCCGAGCCGGAGACCTTCTACATTTCCAAGTTCATCAGCGGTTTCCCGCGCGAGACCTTCCAGGCGTATCTCTCGTTCCACAGCTATGGCCAGTACATTCTATATCCTTGGGGCTATGACTATCAGCTAACCCAGGATCGGGCGGATCTGGACCGTGTGGCGCGACAGGCAGGAACGGTGAGTTGTTGCTATTTATTTTTATGTTCCGATAAGTAATTTTAAAGCCCAATCCTCTAGAGCATCACCAAGTCAACGGGGGTGAAGTATACGGTGGGATCTTCGGCCACCACCCTGTATCCCGCTGCCGGCGGCTCCGATGACTGGGCCAAGGGCATTGCGGGCATCAAGTATGCCTACACTATTGAAATGGGAGATACTGGACGCTATGGCTTCGTCCTGCCCGCCAGGTTCATTCAGTACAACGGCAAGGATGGCTACACCTTTGCCGATACGGTGGCCAGGGCCATTGCCCAAGGACGCGGCAAGGCGGTGGCCAGGAACAGCACTGGCAGCCGGAGGCGTAGCCACTAAAAATCCCTGCCCTGGACTTAGTTCAATGCGATTTTTAAGATTGTGAATCAATCGGATTTTTTTTTTTTATTTGCTATTTATATTTAAATATTATTTATTTATTTATTTATTCTACTTGTAACTAGACAAATTGAACACAAACATGAAAACACAACAGGTAAACCACACACACAAACACAAACACACACAAGAGAAAAACTCATCGAAATAGACTGAGAAATGTTTATTGAAAAAAATACAAAAAATATAAGAAAAGAAAAACGTTGTTTTTTTATTTTAAAAAATAATCTTAAAATATTAAATATAAGTATATCAAAAGTATAAAATAGTTTATACAAAGCAAAGTGTTAAAAACTTAAGAAAGCCGAAAACTTTCTGCCTTTTACAAGATCTTTGCTTAAAAAAAGTTTTAAATATTTTTAAAATATTTAAACAAAATTTTAAAATATTTAAAATATTTTTAAAATACTTAAAATATTTTTAAAATATTAAAATCATTTTTAAAAATATTTTATTTTTATTTTCTTATGCATTTGTTTTTATGTTGTTTTTTAGAACATGAAGCAAAGATCTTTCGGTTCTTTGCTATGTTATACTTTTCATATATTTTATAATATATAATATTTTTAGATTAAAAAAAAACAATGTTTTCCTTTTCTATCTCTATTTTTTTTTTCTTTTTTTCATGTTTTTATTTATGCTTTTCTGTATGGCTTTTACTTTAAGGCGTATAATCTATTATAGTGTTATACTGTTATACTCGTGCCAAAATGCTTGCGAGGGAGGGGCAGGTCTAAAAAACAACTAAAAAAAATATATATTTAAAAATATATATTTCTATAGATATAATTCGTTCCAAACTTTACAACTTTATTGCCCTCCCTCGTCATCATTTTAGCACGAGTATAACACTACAACAGATAATACGCCTCAGTCAAAGTAAAAGTCACACACAAAAAAGCATAAATAAAAACATGAAAATAACCGGCGCTCCGTCAATATGCAAATGTGATGGCCTTAATTGGGGAATTGGGCTTAAAATCGGGGAGAAATGCGACGAAGAACGCCGACTGGAGAATAGGGCATGGAGCATGGAGAATGGAGAACGGGAGACTAGAGAATTGAGATCGCGAGAAGCCGTTAGCCGGAGGCTGCGGCTCGCCAACTGATTTGCGAACGCATTAAATCCGCACCAACCTCCAAGCCACCTCGACCGCACCAGTTCCGTGTTCCCCGAAAACCCAACGATATCTGGAATCTCCGGAAGAGAGGCAGAGCACCATGCACATTCCTCCATTCCAGTGGGCGTGGCTGCCACTAATAATGCTTATGCTTATGTCAAACCGAGCCACGGGCGTGGACAGGAGGAATCACCTGGACCTGGCCCGCACCGACAATCGGCTAATGAGGCTGCCGTTCTTTGGCGGCGGAGTGGGTCACCTGCTGCGCTATCTGCATCCACTGGCCACGGTGAATCCCCCATCGCCACCCCGTGGCCGTATCAACGAGCTGCGCAGCGAACTAGACCCCAATTACGTGAGCTATCGCGGTGCCCAGCTATGGAAGCTCAATTTTAATGCCACTCGGGGCTCATCCATGGAGGAGGATCATGAGGAGGAGGAGGCCGAATCAGGGGAACCGGAGCTGGGTCGACGGATGGACGACGACGACGACGACTCCTCACCGGATGCCCAGTTCAACGAGGTGGTTGCTCTATTCGGTGAGTCACTGTCGGGGTTCTAAATCGAATAAAAATTAATGGCCCTAAGGGCCTTTCGCGAAGTCTATCAAAGTCGGCACAAAAGAAGAGAAATTGTCAAGCCGAAAGAGGCACGGTTAAGGTCACAAAAACATGTACAAATCTAAAAATCAGGTTGAATTTATTTAATGAATATGTATATATTATTTTCTTTAGATATTAGATCATAAAGTTTTCAAAATTTCTTCAGTTAAACCACTTTAAAGAGAGCCCTAAAAGGATTTTAACCTTTTTGTTCCAAGTGGATTCCAAGTTGTTATTATTTGTTAATTTATATGCTTATATATTTCCCGAAAACCATTCTAGTTATATTTTTTTCACCCCGCCTGTGGCGCGTTTTTGGGAGGGGTCAGGGCCAGGCAGATCATCAGGTCAGGTCAACTGGGCTCGAGTCGAGCTCAGTTCGGTTCGAAATCGCCACCTGAGCACGCATTCTCACGCATAAATTTGGCATTAATCGTGTCGGAATATACTTTCTGGTTTAGTTCTGAGTTCGAAGCCAAAGAAGATGTGGCTTCTGGTTGTGGTTCTGCTCGCAGGAGAAGGTGCAGGTGGAGGAGTTCTGGGAGCCAGCCAGCGTCTGCTCCTCTGGCGCAGTGTCTCGGTGCCGGAACTCACAGGCCTCTCGGGCCTGCCGCTGGCCTTGCTGACTCTCAATAGCAGCGAACTGGTGGCCACCACCTTCGAGGGCCTGCAGTGGCTCTCGCCGACGGATCTGCGACGCTACGACTTCCTCTCCCCAGGATCTTCGTACCAGATCAACAGGCGCTATCGCAATGGGAGCCATGTGAAGCGTTACTATGGCCATCAGTTGTGGAAAGTTCATGAGACCAGGCTGGCCCAGCCGCAGCTGCGGGCCTTTTGGCGACACTTTGGTACTTGGAAAATATCTATAGACTATATTAATCGGGGTATCACTATACCTCTTCCGAGTGATTAACTAACTTGTTGGCTATAAACGTGAACCAAAAGCATACTATTTGCATATATTTCGGGGTTCTTCTGGTTTATTAAGTTCAAACAAATATATATATATATTAATATTCAGGCAGCGAAGTGTGGAACATCAACCAGGATGGCATTGATATACTCATCGAACAGCGGAATGTGGCTGATGCCCGGAAATTCATGGAAAAGGTCGGCTTTAGCTACAACATCATGATCGATGACATCGAAGCGGCCATTGATGAGACCTATGTGGAAGTGCCAGCGGTGGATCATCCACTGGACACCGTCCGGAATGGCTCACTGCCCTGGATGGACATACCGGGAACGCTGATGAGCTGGCGACGGTACCACGATCAGGCCGATATCCAGCAGTTTATGCAGACGCTGCTGGAGAAACACTCGGAAATGGTGGAAATCATACAGATCGGAGTCACGCGCAACAAGCGGCCCATGGAGGTGATCAGGTGAGGGTTCAGGTTCAGGGGATTTCCCGTCAATGGAGATTTCTGGTGATCATCCCATCCCTCTTTGTTGGCACAGAGTCTCCAATGGCAATCCGGATAACTGGGCTGTTTTTGTGGATGCTGGGATGCAGGCCCGCGACTGGCTGAGTCCCGCCGCCCTCACCTATGCCCTGTCCAAGCTGACCCATCTCTGGGGTCAGGGCCAGTTGGAGCAGGCAATGCGTGGCATTGACTGGTACTTCCTGCCCCTGGCCAATCCCGATGGCTATCAGTACTCGCGGCAGACGGACCGTCTGTGGACCAAGAACCGAGCCCACGATCCGGCCACCGGTTGCTATGGCGTCAACTTGGACAGGAACTTTGAGTATGGCTGGGGTGGCACTGGCTCAACGAGTAGTCCTTGCAAGAATCTCTACCGCGGACCGAAGAGCTTCTCCGAGCCGGAGACTCGTGCCCTGCGGAGCTTCCTGACCGGATTGCGGGAATATCTCGGTGCGTATATATCCCTGGGAGGCTATGGCCAGGCCATAGCCTATCCCTGGGGTGATGCGGACTATGTGACGGAGAACCAGCATGATCTGAAGCATGTGGCAAGGAGGGCAGTGCTCGCACTGAGGAGACTCAACCAGGCGGAGTACTCGTCGGGCACCAGCTACCGCCAGAAGCTGGCCAGGCCAGGCAACTCGGCGGATTGGGTGCAGGATCGTGTTGGGGGTCAGCTGGTGTACAATATGTTCCTAAAGGATCAGGGACGCTACGGATACCTGATGCCTCCGCACTACATAGTAGAGTCGGGGGAGGAGGTTTTCGAGTTCCTGAGGATCATAGCCCAGCAGTTGCAGTAACTCCCTGCGGGAGATATTTTAACCTTCTAAAAAATATATATTTATTTATTTATTTATGCATTTTTTTTTTTTGTAATAAATAGAAGCAATATAACGTAATTTAAATGAACAAATCGTAACTTTACTTTTTCAGTTTCATTTTTCATTGCCTACTTTCAGGCTTTTATCAAAGTCAAAGCTTCCCTCGTACTAAAACAAGGCATTTCTCCAGGGAGTAACTAGCTCTTACTCTCTCTCACTCTCTCTTGCCTTAGATTAGAAGAGAGCCATGTAACCGGGGACCATTTTCGTTTATCGATTTCGCAATCGGTTGTATGGCGCGTCTATCGCCATATCTAAAAGCCATTAATAAGGCACATCTTATGTAAACTTTGCTAAAAAAAGGCAAACAAAAAAACACATTTAAAAAACAAAAAAGGCTAACCAGAATGCTTTGAACAAAGGCAAATAGAAAGCTAAAAGAGAGGCGGCTAAAAGAGAGCGAGAGAGACGCCCGCCCGCCTTAACTTTCACTTTCAATCGCGTTTCAAAAACCCGTAAGCTCGGCTCAACGCTTCTGATGTTTTGTTTTTTGCTCTTCAGCCTGCTCATTTGTTGTTATTCCTCGGCTCCTTTTGTTGTTGCATATTTGATTGGATTTATTTTGTGCATGCATATAGAAATTAAGCGAAAGGCCCGGGGCGATCGCCGCCACCAGCCGGCAAAGTCAAAGTCAAAAAGCTATCGAAGAAAGTGTTTTATACGCCAGGCAAAATAACCCACAAAAGCTGCGATTAAAATTATTAAAAAAAACTTATAATGAGAAAAAAAACAACAAAATAAAAATTCAACAGAATTAAAGAAAACACTGCTTATCAACACCAGTCTTTAAAAGAACGAAGAATTCACTCGTTTACACAGCAAGAAAAATATATTTTTCAGATAAAAAAAGCATATAAAATAAAAATAATAGTCAAGGGATCCAAATCTTAATTATTTTATAATATAAGGAAAGCTATCTTATTAAGCTTTGAAAATAAAATAAGATTCGAATTCAAGATACTTTAAAGACATCCATTATTTTTAATTTTCCTCGGATATTAAGCTATATTTTTTTTGTTTCCTTTTTTCCCCCCGAGTACATAAGTGTACATTTTAAATTTATTTAATACATTAAAATTAATTAAAATTTTCTGCAGTGTAACACAGTGTTTACTGTACAATGAACAATCAGCGGACAAAAGTAGTGCTGCCCCGAAAAAATATTTCATTGTGGCTGACACTGCTCTCGAAGAAAGGGTTAAAAGTGAAAATCTGGGTGCCACAAAAAATCAAAATAAAAAAAAAACATACACTAAAAAAACACCGGAAAAAGGTAAGCAACAAAACCAAAATAAACAAGAAAGAAATAAATAAAGCCTGGAGCCAAACTCAAGTGCGGGGGGCATTAACTGGGCTCTGATCAAAAGGCGAAAGAAAGTAAAACTCGCCAAGTGGGTCAAAATTGCCCCGTCACACAATCACAGAGTTAATTACACTTACACACTTGCAACGATTTAAAGTGTGTGATCCAATTGGATATCAATGTTGTACTTGTGTGAGGAAAAGAGGGACAATAAGATACAGAGATAGAGATACTTAGGGACTTGCCAACCTAGTTTGAATTTCAAAGTCTCTTTTTCCAGGAATACGAGTTCTAAACTGATAAGAGATCGATTTCAATTTAAAAATTCTGAGAATATGCATACATATATATTCAATTCACACTAACAACACAGAAACAGTTAGGAAAAAAATTGTTTTTGTAAATGTCTCATCGCTGGAAATCCCAAGAATCGGACAAAGACAAGAAAAGAATATTGTGACTGAACCCGTGACTCATGGGAAATGGCATCTTATTTCAAGTTGGCAGCTCCTTGGAAGCCGTAAATGCAACTGAGCGCATCTCACGGCTTGCGTGGGTGTGTAGGTGTACGTCAATGAGTGGCAAGATACGTCACGCAGAAGCCAAAGTGTCAATGTCGAGTGAGAAGCAAAAGGAGAGGAGAGATGCCAGCAGCACTCGCTGTGTGGTGTGTGGGCGTTGCACTCTCTGGATCTACCCCCTCACCTGCATTTGCCGCTGATGCAGGCCAGACAGAGACAGCGTGCGAGTGCGTGGAGATCGGCTTACCTCTCTCTCGGACGCCGCAGCACGTCGCTGCTGCTGCTGCTGCGGCTGCTGCTACTGCACAGTGGTACCCCTGACACTTTTCTTTGTCAAAATTGATAAGAGACATCCACTTCTAATTTAACAATTTTTGACATTTCTCATTACAAAAGTTCAAGTTAAAATAGTTCAAACCTCACTGATTTGTATTCATTTCAAATATTTGTTTTTTTTTATTTTTTTTTAGAATTATTTGTAATTTTAAAATATGTTAACGATGTAACGATGCTTGCAAATAACAGATTTTGACAGAGCAGAGTTTGCCACGTTATTTGTAATACCCTTAAAAAAATTAAACTTTTGAGCCAAGAAAAGTGCTCCGCTTGACCATAGTGCTCTGCCGGCTTCGCTGTCGCTGTCGCTGCCGCTGTCACTGCCGTTTTCATTTCCATTTCCATTTACGCGACGATCGTTTTAAAGATCGGTCGTCGGTCAGCGCAAAAATTTACAACAGTTTAGCTTATCTTTTTGTTGTAGTTTTGTTTTGTAATTCTCAGTTTCGTTTTGTGTATGCTTTTTTTTGGTGTTTTTTTTTTTTGTATTATTTACTTTTTTTTGGTAGCAGCCCCTCTTGCGCCGGCAGAGCGGCAATATAAAAATTGAAGCGCATACAAGCGCAGCATTTAGTCGGAGTTTGACGCTCAGCCAGCGACACACTCTCTCCCACGCACAACACGCTCACGCACGCACACAAAAGCTCGTGCAGAGCCGGCAACGAAGAGAAGAAGGTGAGGAGGAACTAGAACAAGTGCAACGGCATCCCCGGGACAGCCACAACAACAACAACAACAAAGACAGCGGTAAGCAGAGAACACAAGAGACAAAAGTGAAAAGTGCAACAACAAATTTAAATAGAACACAAAATTTGGCTGCAAGAAGATTGCAGAATAATTTATGGAGCAGACAGAGGCTTAGGGTGTAAAATATCGAAGAGAATGTGGGAAGAATCGGAAACGAAGAGCGTGGCAGAGAGGGGGTAGAGAAAGATAAGATGCCCATTAAGGATCGGAGGTTGCCTAAGAGATAAGATAAATGTTGTAGGATAAAATAGAAGGGATGATTTGAAAGAGAATTTCTTCTGAATCGATTTTAAATGAAAAATAAGAAGAATTCTAAAGAATTTATAAATTTTAGATTAAAATCTTTATTTATATTTTGTTCACTCGAAAAATGGAAAATAAAAATAGTAATTAAAAAATGTATAAATTCTTAAGAGTCATAAAGATTAAACCCAAATAAGAGACCATTAATTAGGTCAAGTAGGGATTTGATTCTATTTGTAAAACCCAAACTTAAACATACCCTTTTGTAGCGACAGGGAGAGAGGGGGATAAATAGGATAGATCATAAGCTATACAAAAACAACCAACAAGGAAGTAACCAATGGGGGGGGGGGACTGGGTATCACTTTCGATTGGATCTTTTTAATATTAACTTTCGGTCCCTCAACCTAACCAGTTTACACATGGTGCTCATTAAGCCCAATTACGTTTTCTTTCCTTTCGTTGGTGCGGCAGCAAGTACTAATTAGGGTTTCAACCAAGCAGTGCCTTAATTATTTAATACTTTCCCTTTAATCTTTCGTCATTTGCATATAATAATTTACCTTATTACCAATGAGCAAGCCTCCTGAAAATGAAAATTGATACACCAGCATTTCGGCTGTTATTCCAGCTATCTTAAAAAAGCAGCATCGGGGAGGGGCAGAATCTCAGTTAATGGAAGGAGAACAAGCTGGGGCTTGGGGGAATGGGGAGATGGGGGTCCCGGCACGAAGGTCGAGGTAAACTTCAGCGAATTGAAACCGAAACAAAACGAAACCCAATCCGAAACTGTGTTTCGACGACTCCCGAGATCTGAAATTCCGAGGTGCGAGAGATCCGAACGAGAACCAGTTCTCAGAGACACCGAGGTACGGAGACTGGAGACCGGCGACGACCCTCTCCAGTGTTCAAGTGCCACTTTCTGGCTGACAATAAAAAGAAAATAAACACGAAAATACAAATACGCATCCATAAAAAAAAACTGAAAATAAAACCTAAAAAAACGGGCCAGGGAAATTAGCACAGAAGCGTTAAAACGAGGTTTCGAAATCTTTGTCAGAAGACCGGGAAAAGCTTTCCATGTCCATAATCTAGAATCTAGATCTAGGGTCCATTGGCTAAGACGCACGAAGCCCCAGACACACACACACACCTCCTCGTGTGTAAAACCCATTCATCCCACACATTGTGCATTCAAGACGAAGCTGATAGTCAATAAATAGCACAGGCCCCGGAACTCTGGGAGCTCGGGGAACCTCACGGATCGATCGATTGATCGATCGCCATTAGAATCCGTAAAGCAATGCAAATTGGTTAGATCAACAAAAACATTCAGTTTGTATACTGAAAAGTTTTGTATTTCTTATGAAGGTCTCACAAGTCTGAATACACTTAAAAAGAAGTTTATATTAAGGCGAATGAAATGTTTATTGTTTTGAAGTATTGATTGTTCTCAGATTTGGTATCATCGAGTTCCTTAAAAATTTATTAAATTTACGTAAGGTATATGGCGCTGAAATAGCTTAAAAACTCATTCCTGAAAAGAATGTACCTGGCATAGATTATTAAATTGAATTATAAAGCGAAACAATTCGTCATATCTTAATTAGAATAACCTACACTATCCAAGGTATTTTTTAATCAACCTTAAACTTTTTTCGGTAAAGGGAAAAAAGGTTCCCAAACTCATTTGTGTGTTCCATTACGTAGTTTGCAAACCCATTAAAGCTATCTACTATTTATAATTACTTATTGGCAATGACAAAGGTTGAAAAAAAACAGGGTTACTCACGCATCTAGATAACCATAACCAGGTACAATGAAACGGAAATATGTTTGTTTGTTTCTCTTTTGTCGGTAATTACGAACTTTTTCTGTAACAGTTATTTTCACTGCCTCCATTTGTAGTTGGAGTTTGGCTTTCAGTTTCGTTTTTCTGATTTAGTTTTCGCTGGCAGAGCGACTTGGTTGGATGTTCGATTGGATTCACTTCTAAAAACTCCAATCAGAACAAAGGGAACACGTAGGAAAATTATAAAATAGGTATTGAAACAAGAACAGGTACTAGAATATTTGGAAAATAAACTAAAAACAAGTTAAAACTGAAAAAGTAACAATTTGGGGATTAAAATTTCCTACAAATCAAAAGTTATTCAAAGTATTCAGTTAAAAGCATGCACTGTAGCCAGTTATCGCTACCGGATGACACTCGGAGCACTTGTAAGCACACTAAATAGCGTGTCTTATGGCAAGTTGCTACTCTAACCTTTTCAGTTTTTACGACTGGTTAATGGTAATTATTTTTTTTTAAACAAAGCTTGTACAAACGAATGGGAAAATCGTGACACGCCGTCACTGAAATTCGAGCTTAATATTTTCGAGTGGGGAATTTGTTGTCTACCAATCAAATCTGCAGTTAATTACTTAGCAGCCCCAACCTGAATGACAACCCCGCACTGATAAGGCCCCGCCAATTACTGATTACCAATCACTGTTCACTGATTGCCAACCATCTTAACAGAGGTCAGCCTGCTCTCGCACGTAACGATGACGCGCCCCCATCTCCTGATGCTGCTCCTCCTGGCAGGTGCCATCGAGCCCCTGCTAGCCAGCAATCAGACCCTGGATGTCAACGAGATTCCACAGCGATACGATGAGGCACAGCTCTGGCGGATCTACAACATCTCGGAGGCCATGCAGCGCCGTGTGCCCGTGGGCCAAATGCTAGAGCAGAAGTTTGGTGGCAACATTTGGAAGGAGAACTCCAAGTTCCTGGACATCTCCATTGCCCGGGATCAGTTGAAGGCGGCGCGCAGTTTCCTATCGGCGCATCGACTGGATGCCCAGATATTGTCGGATAATATTCAGACAATGATCGATGAGGAGCTGCTCGAAGGTATCCAGGCCACGGCCTCGCACCAGGGCAAGAGAGCGAGTGAGTAGTGGAGCAGGGAGCGGGAGAGACAGGTTTAAAATAATTGATTTCCTCCATAAACCCACAGAAAAGGCCACCAGGAGCAGCATGCACTGGAAGGACTACCACGACCTGGATACCATCTATAGCTTCATGCGGGAAATTCGCAGCAAGTTCCCCAACATTGTGCGCCTGTACACCATTGGACAGACGGCCGAGGGTCGCGACCTGAAGGTGCTAAGAATCTCTGAGAATCCCCGCGAGAACAAGAAGGTATGGATCGATGGCGGCATTCATGCACGCGAATGGATCAGCCCCGCCACGGTCACCTTTATCCTCTACCAACTGATGTCGAACTGGGAGAACCAGCCGGCCCACATCCGCGGCCTCACCTGGTACATTATGCCCGTGATGAATCCCGATGGCTACGAGTACAGCCGCACTACGAATCGCCTGTGGCGCAAGAATCGCTCGCCATCGCGTCAGAACCAGTGCTTCGGCGTGGATCTCAACCGGAACTTTGATATTGGATGGAATGGCTATGGATCGTCGACGAATCCCTGCCGGGACACCTATCGCGGCTCATCGCCCGCCTCCGAGCTGGAGACGAAGGCTGTGGCTGAGTTTTTGGCCAAGCGCAAGTACAACCTGGAGTCGTATTTGACGTACCACAGCTACGGCCAGATGATCGTCTATCCGTGGGCCTACAAGGCCGTCAAGGTCAAGGATTCAAGCATACTGCAGCGCGTGGGTAGCCTGGCGGCAGAGCGAATTGCCCAGAAGACGGGCACCACATACAGGGCAGCAGTTACGCACGAGGTGCTCGGCATTGCCGGCGGCGGTTCCGACGACTGGAGTCGGGCGGCCTTGGGCGTCAAGTATGTGTACACCATTGAGCTGAGGGATCGCGGAGCCTATGGATTTGTCCTGCCGCCCAGATACATCAAGGATACGGCGCTCGAGGGCTGGACGGTGGCGGAAACGGTGGCCCAGGCAATTGGACCGAGTTCCTCTGGTTAATTTATAATCTCTGTATACGATTCCTTTTTTTTTTAAACCACCCCACCCCCACCTTGTGTGCCTGTTGTGTGTGTGTCCGGTGATTGCCTATTTATGTTATATAGTGTGCTTCTGCTATCCTGTCGCTGTGTGAATGCTTCTGCTTTAAAGGGGTGGGAGACCGGCTGCCTGGATGGGGGGTATCCATCCATTCATCCATCCAGTAAGCCGGCAAATAAAGAAATCTTTGCTATTTATTACCTTGGATTGAAAATGGAGTTTACTTTTGGGGGGTTAAGAAATAACACAGAATGGTAAATCCTCCAAGGAAGCTCCTCCAAGGAAGCTTCTTCAGAGTTCTCTGAAATTCCCCATTTCCCCCCACTCACCGTATCCTCATCGTCGTCCGTGTTGTCCTGCAACTGCAGCTTTAGTCGCGCCAAGGTGGCCGTATTGTTATCCATATCCATGTCCTTGGGCGTAGACTCCTCCGAAATGACCGACTCCGAGGGCAGGTTATCCACAAAGGCAGCGAAGCCGGCAAAGCCAGCCACAGCCCCGGCTCCACTGTTCTCCATGCTGCTGCCGCTCATCTGTGGCGTCATCTCCGCCGCCGATGTGGGCGAGGCCGAGGATTTGGAGCCGGACCTGGGCCTGGCCTTGCCGCCACTTGACGACCCATTGACCAGGGGTGTCTTGGGCGGCGGCGGCAATGGAGCGGGCAAATGCTCGATGCGATGGGTGTAGCGTGCGTTGAGCCGAATGCTGCTGTGCGGCGAGGCTGACAGGGGCGAGGACGAGGAGGCGTCACCGCCGGCCTCAGAACCCTCGTCGCCATTGGTTCTGGAGGCTAAAGGCTCGCTGGGCTCAGAGTTGCCGACGTCCAGGTCCGTGGCAATACCGCCAAGACGGAACTGTTGCTGGATAAGGCGCTCCGCCTCCTGGAGCAGCTCGTCCACGGACCGCATGTCGGTGCTGTCGGAGAGGCGGCTCACCTCCTGGAAGATCCTGTCCGGATCCGGCTCCGCCAGCCCCCCGCTGTCCTGCTCCTTGGCCAGAAACTCTATGATGGAGTTGGAGCTACTCGTGTAGTCCAGGGACTCTGCTACCTGCGCCCTCGCCTCTGCCACGCCCTGCTTCCGCGGACTGAGCACCCGCGACATGGTATGGTGCCTGGATCTCCGACGTTATCCGTTTGGGGGATCGGGATGTATGGTAGATGCAAAAGAAGATGTGCCTCCTGGCGTCTCGCACTTTTCGCTTTATTTTTGTTTGTTCCCTGCGCGCGTATGTGTTTGTAAGCGTGCGTCTGGCGTATGTGTGTTTGTGTGTGTTTGTGCTATTACAAAAAACCAAAAAAAAAAAAAGAAAACGAACCGAAAACTGTGTTTACTACTCCGCTTTTCCGGGCGGCACGGGATCGGAACGCCCAGCGAAGGGATGTGGGTACGGACACGAGGCTCAGCGGACGCGGCGCGACGTCAGTTTGGCCGTGGCAACAACATTTACCACTTTTTTGGGGGCTCGCAAACAATTCTTGTTTGTACAATAAGCGGCAGTGTGACCGTGCCTCGGGGCAGCCGAAATACCGCCTGGCGTGCGTGAGTGGGCTAGCAAACTATCGGCTAAGCACGAACAAATATTTATTTTGTTTTTTGAAAAAAGTAGTTTATACAAATTTAGGTTTCCATTTTAACAGAACTTATCTTTTTTGGCTTGCATTGAGATGGAGAAATATCCTTAGAATGATGTTTTTAATACTTTTTTAAACATCGATAGCATTTAGCGAATATCGACTTTATTTAAAATTAAACCTACATATTTACATCAGTTTATTTATTTTAATTTATAATATAATAATAATACATAAATTGGAGTCAGAAGATATTAATGCAGTGAAGGGTTCATTTCCGACCCTATACATCATATATATTCTTGATCAGCATCAACAGGGGAATCGATTTAGCCATGTTTGCAAGATAAAATAAATTCATAATTTTTTGAAAATTTGTAAGGGGTTACATCGTACAAATTTTTAAGAAAAAAGTTTAAAAAATTTTGATTTTCTAAAAATTAAAATTTAGTCTGCAGATTTGATTATTTAATTGTAACATTTTTTTAATCAATTATTTATTAATTTACTAATTTTTAAATGATTTATAACCTTATTTTTTTTTATTTATTATTTATAAAATTATTTATTAATTTATTATTTTCAAAATTATTTATTAATTTATTATTTTTTACATTAATTATATTTATTTACTAATTTTAAGATGATTTATTTATAATTGTTAAAATTTTTATTCATTTACAATTTTTAAAATTAATTAATTTATTATTATTTGAATTATTTATTTATTATTTTTCAATTATTTATTATTTTTATTATATATTTTTTAATAATTCATATATTTATTTATATTTTGTGTATTATTTATTTGTTTATTACCTATTTATTTATTGATTCATTGATTTATAAATGTATATATTATAAATATTGCTTAATTTTAGTAGAATTTTATAATGAATCTGTCTATCTAGACCAAGTTTACACCTTTCCCCACTTCACACACACACTTGCTGTATACTTTCTTGGGTTTTTATTCTTAATATCCGTAGTATTCACTTCATGCTTCATTTCGTTTTTGCTTTTTTGTTTGTTTTTTTTTTTTTTTTTTTTTCCTTTTTTTATACAATTTTTACATATCTACAACATAAAATGGGGAATTGTAGTGGAAAACGGGGGAAGAGCTTTCTTTTCTCCTTCTCATTCTCTTTTGCTAGCCAAGGTACGCAGGGGAAGGCTGATTGAAGATTTAAGTAGTGATTGCTATGGTTAGTCCTGCTCCTGATCCTCTAGAGCTTCGCTAATTGGATTGCTGCTGCTGCCCAATATCCAGTTCATGAGCATCGTCGAAGGATGTGTTTTTTGGATTTGTTTCTTTCTTAGCGAGTCACTCGATGTCCTCTTTAGGGTCGCATCCACTCACTAGGATCCACGCCGATGGCTGGCGGCGGCGGCGGTTGCGAAGGCACTTGCTGTGGTCCCGCCGCCTGCTTGGCCATGTCCTTTTGCAGCTGGAGCATTTGCTGGAGGCGCTGCTCGCGCTCATCCACAATGGCCTTGTCCTTGGAATGCTTCACCGTCTGAAGCTCGGCTAGCCTGGAAGATCAGGATTTTGTAGAAGGGAAACTAGTTATATCCTAGGGAAAACTCACTTCTGCTTCAGGTCACTGCTGCCAGCGGTGGCTGCTCCTGCTGCCACTCCCAGAGGCTGCTGCTGCTGGGATTCGCCGCCGCTGCTGCTCGCCGCACTGCTCTGCTGGCTGGGAGTGCCAAAGGAGGCTGCGGGAGAGGAAAGAGATGGGCTTAATCCTTCAGAGAACCTTCGCTGCTACTCACCTTCATCGCTGACGCGACTCCTTTCCGCCTCCAGCTGGCGTAGCGTGTCCGATAGCTTCAGCTGCAGGTGATCCCGCTCCTCGAGCAGCTGCACCAGCTCCACAATCATCTCCTCCACGCGCATATCCCGCTGGTGGAGCATCATCAGGGCATAGTCCAGGTCCGCCTTCAGGACATACTCGCCCTGCGGCTCGCCGCTGCTCAGCGACGGCGGTCCGCCTGCCTGGGCCGAGGGAGATGGGTTACCACCACCGCCACCAGAGCGATTCTGCAGCCGGAAGGGATCGTACTGGGCGGCCAGGCGGGCATACTCCGCCGACCGTATGGCCAGCTGCTCCTTGAGCGTCACAATCTCCATTTCCTGGGTTTCCAGAGCTTTCTGCATCTTTGCCATGATGTCGTCGCCAGGGGATGTCACACTCTGGGACTGGAACTGCGTCTGCGACTGCTGGCTGATCTCCTCCAGCTGCGCCTTGAAGGCAGCCTCCCGCTGGACGAGATGCTCCTGCCAGACGCTGGCCACCTCGCTGCACTTTTGCTCCACGACCTGCTCCCACTGCTGATTGATGGTGGCCAGGTCAGGGAGCTGCTGCTGCTGGGCGGCGCCTTGCTGCATCAGCTCCAAAGAGCGACGCAGCTCGGTGATCTCGATGTCCTTGGTGTCCAGCTGCAGCAGCGTCTGCTTCATCCTATCCTCCAGCTCTAGGCTGCTGAGGACATGATTGTTGAGCACGCGCAGCTCCTCCTCCATGTCGGACTTCTCCTGCTGCAGCTGCTGGCACTGGGCGAGCAGCTGCTGTTCGGTGGAGGAGGCGGAGGTGGTGCTCGGTGACTGCTCCTCCTCCTCGCGGTCCTCCTCCAGTCGCTTGATCTGCATGCGCAGCATCTGGAGCTCCTGGTTCTTGGTTAGAATCTCAAAGACCAGCTTTTCCGTTTGATCCTCGCGCATCAGCTCCTCGATGCGCTGCTTCAGGTGCACAATTTCCGACTCCTTTTCCTGCAACTGGGCCTGGTGCTCATCGTGCTCCTGATGGTCATGGCTCTGGCCCAGACGCAGTGCCTCCAGTTCGGCCTGGTCGCGGGAGCGCTGAGCTTCCAGTTGGGCGAGCTGGAGCTGCAGTTGCTGGAGCTCTGCTTGGAGCTGCTGCTGGCTGCTGTCCTGCTGGAGTTTCAGGGTTCGGAGGTGCTCCACTTCGCCCTGAAGGTTCCTCAGGGGTTCCAGCTCCTGCTGAACGAGTCGAAGGTGCTCCACCTCCGTTTGGAGGCTCCTCAGGTGCTCCACTTCAGGCTGAAGGCTCCTCAGGTGCTCCACCTCCGCTTGGAGGCTCCTCAACTGCTCCTGGTCCTGCTCACCCTGCGGCTGCTGCTGCTCCTTCTGCTTCTGGCCAGCTCTCAGGTACTCAAGTTCCGCCTGAGCCTCAGCCTGGCAGCTCATTAGCCGGCTCAGCTCATCCTGCAGCTCCCGCTTGACCGCCTCCTGTGCCTGCTGCTGCTCCAGTTGCTCCTGCTCGCGCTCCCGCAGCTGCTCCCGCACCTGCTCCCACTGAGCCTGCACCTGGGCGGCCGTTTCCTCTGCCAGCAGGACCAGACGACGCTCTTCCTTTAGCCGCTCCTGCAGATCCTGACACTCGGCATTCAGCTCCTGGTTCTCAGCCTGCAGGTTCCTCAGCTCCTCGGAGGGAGGAGAGCTGGAAGATGGAGTTGGAGCTGGAGCAGCCTCTGCTGTGGTGCTCGCCTCCTCCCCCCACTGATCCAGCTGGCTGACCTTCGCCTGAAGCTCTCGTATGCGCGCCTGATACATCTGCACATCCATGTCCTGGCGCTCCTTAAGCTCCGCCATCCGCTCATTGCCCGCTGTGAGGACATCGATGCGCTTCGCCAGCTTCTCCTTCTCCAGCAGATGCTGCTGCAGCTGCTCCTCGGCCTTGGCCTGGCGGGACTCGTGGAGCTGCAGCTGATGCTTCAGCTCCTCGATAATGGCCGTGTCCAGGTCGTTGTCCAGGGCCAAAGGAGCGGGAGCGGGAGCGGGAGTGGTCGTTGCTTTGGTTTTGTACTCCTTGAGGCGCTTCATCAGCTTGGCGGTTTTCGTTTGCAGCTCCGCCTTTTGCTGCTCGGCGGTGGTCAGCTGCTGCTCCAATTGGGCTATCCTGGCCTGCAGGGGCTGCTGCTGCTGCTGCAGCTGCAACTGCTCCACCGGAGCCACCTCGGCCTCGCCCCAGGGATCCTCGTCCAAGCTGAAATCAAGGGTCGGTTGTTCCTGCTTTGGCTGGCACAAATACGCCTTTTTGGGCTGGATGAGTGGCTCCTCGACGGGCTCTAACTGGGGCAGGCCCAGATCCCTGCTTGTTGTTGTCTCTCCAAAGAACATGTCCAGCGTGGGGGCAGCGGTAGGAGCAGGCGGCGCCGCAGGTTGTATCAGCCTCTCCATGGCGGCCAGGCGCTCCCGCTCATCCCTCTCCCTGAGCTCCTGTTCCAGCTCGTTGAGGCGCCGCTCCAGCTGCAGGCGTCGCTCCTCCTGCTCGGCCAGGGTCTGGTTGCGCGCCAAGAGCTTGGTCTCCAGATCCTGGGCATGCTTCTCCAGGTCGGAAACGTTTCGCTGCAGATCCTCAATGGTGGCCGAAGCATCCAGAGCGGGCGCCGCAGCCTGCGTGGGAGCCACCCTCAGGGGCTGGGCCACGAGCTCGTCAAAGGGCGATGGAGCGGCCAGGGCGGCATCGTTGCCAAAGAAGAGGGAGGCGGGAGCCGGCATAGTCAGGTGGTGATGGAGGGCAGGTGGAGGCTCCAGCGGCAGCGGCACTGGCAGCTGTCTAGCCAGCTGGGCCTGCAGCTCGTTTAGCTGCTCCGTCAGCCGCTTGTTCTCCGTCTCGATGTAGACCTGGTCGTCGGTCTGGTTCTGGCCCAGGGTGTCCAGCTCGGCGATCTGCTGCTGCAGAGCCTGCAGCTCCTGGCTGTGGTTGGCGCAGAGGGCGTCGATCTGGGAGCGCAGGTTGTCCGCCTCCGTCTTGTCCTGGATGACCTGCATGCGCAGCTCCTGCAGCTCGAGGACATCCTGCTCGGAGCTGGCCTGGTGCAGCCTCAGCAGGTTCACCTCGCGCTCCAGCTCTTGGAGATCCTCGCCCTGGCGCTGCAGCTCCTCGGTGCGCTGGCCCAGCTGCTCCTGGGTCCGCTCCAGCTGCTGGTGCAGCTCGCGCGTCTCGTTGGTGGCTCGCTCGGCATGCGCACTGAGCTCGCACTCCAACTCGTCCAGCTCCGTCGTCTTGGCCGCCAGCTTGGCATCGTACACCTGGCGCTGGCGCTGCAGCTCCGCCTCCTTGGTGGCCAGCTGCTGCTGCAGTTCGGCCAGCTCCTCCTGACTGTGGTGGCTCAGTTGCTCTCGCTCTGCCTGGGCGCTGGCCGTCAGCTGGGCATGCCGCGCCTGGAGTACCTCATGGTCCCTGCGCAGGCTGGCCAATTGCTCTCGCGAATCCTCGGCCTCGCGGCTAACCTCCGCCAACTGGTGGCGCTGCGCCTCCTCCCTCTGGCCGAGCTCTTGAAGTCGCCGCTGCAGCTGCTGGTCCATCTGGAGCTGCTGCTCCGCCTGCTCGCTCCGATCCTTCAGCTGCTGCTGCAGGCTCTGCGCCAGATCCTCGGCCTCGGCCTGGCAATTAGCCTGACTGGCGGCCTGCTCCTCGAGGGAGGAGCTCCTCGCCTGCAGCGCGGCGTTCTGCGTCTCCAGCGACTCAATGTAGGAGGCGTCCTCCTGCAGCTTGGCCTGGATGCCCTCGTGGATGGTGTTCAGCCGGGCGATGGTGGCCTCAAAGTTGGCCTTGTCGCGGGTATACTGCTGGCCCAGCAGCGAGTGCTGCTCCTGGGCGGCCGTCAGTTGGACGCGCAGGTGGTTGAGCTCCTCCTCAGTGGCCGTGGCCGCGGCAGAAGGTACCGCTGCCTCCAGGGTCTGTTGGCGAAGGACAGCAATCTGTAGAGCAGGGAATAAATAAATTAATAAATAAAGCAAAAGGGAACTTTGAAGCCTTCTCACCTCGGCTTCCTTCTCCTCGCGCAGCTGCTCCAAGTCGGGCTGGTTCTGGCGCAGCTGCTGGAGCTCCCGCTGCAGCGACTGAATGGTGGCATTGCGATGCTTGATCAGCTCCTTGGACTTGTCAAACTTGGTGGACTTGGACTCCAGCTGGCGGCGCAGATCCTCCAGGAGGGGCTGCTGCTCGGCCAGCTGATGCTGCAGCTGGGTTAGCTCCGCGGAGAGCCTGGCCACCTCCTGGCCCTGCTGGAAGACCTCCTGCTCGGCCTCTTGGCGCTCGCGTCGCAGCTCCTTGTTCTCGAGACTGGCTGCCTGGAGCTCGGCCTGGCGCTGGTCAAGGAGCTGCTCCTGCTCCTGGAGCTGCTGCTTGAGGTGACGCAGTGCATCTCGATTCTCCAGATTCACGTGGATCTTGGCCTTGAGCTCCTCGCTGAGCTTGCTGACCTGCTGCTGCAGTTGCTCCACATCCACTGAGGGTTCCTTGACCTGCTCCTGCTGCTGCTGCTCCTTTAGCTTCTCCTCCAGCTCCTTTACCTTCTCCTCCAGCTCGCCATTCTCCTGGGCGCGCTTCTTGAGATTGAGGGCATACTTCTTGAGCTTCTCTCGCAGCTCGCGGCTCTTGTGCTGCTCCTCCTGGCGCGTCTGCTCCAGGCCCTGGCACAGCTCCTGGATCTGCTGGTTCAGCGCATCGATGGTCTCCTGGCGGGCGCCCAGCTCGCTCACCTGCTGGGCGGCCAGACTTTTGCTGATCCTCAGGGCCTCTCTAAGTTGCTCGGGACTGGGGTCCTGCTCGTGGACCCTCCTCAGCTCCTGCAGCTCCTCCTGGGCCGCCTGCAGCTCCAGCATCTTGAGATTGAGATTGTGCTCGCTCTCGCCGAGGTTCTCGATGAGCTGCTGCTTCTGCTCGGCCACCAGAGCCTGCAAGATGCTCAGCTCCCCCTCCAGGGACTCGTTGCGCGACTCCAGCTCCCGACGCAGGCGGGTGAACTGCTCCAGCTGCTTCTCGTGGCCCATTTCCTTGGCATTCAGCTGCTGATCGAACTGCTCCGCCTGCTGCTGGTGCTGCGAGACCTCGTCCCTCAGACGGGCTTGGCTCTCTCGCAGCTCCCGGATCTCCTCCAGCTGCTCCGCCTGGGCGTTGCGGGAGTCCTCCAAGAGGGACTGAAGGTGCAGGAATTCCTCCTCCTGAGGGGCAGAGCTGGTTTCTATGGCCAGCAGGGACTCCCTCTCGGGATAGCTTTCCCGTTCCCGCAACTCCTCCAGCTCCCTGGTCAGGCGCGAGATCTCAGCCTTGAGCTCCGCATTCTGGGCGGTCAGCTGCTCGTACTCGGCCAGGGCCTTGCCATTGGGCGCCGTCACCGCCACCACGGTCTCCACAACCGTCACCGTCTCCACCGCCGTGCTGGCCTCCTTGACCTTGTGCAGGAGCTCGCTGAGCTGCGTGTGGCAGTTCTTGGCCTCCTTGGCCAGCTTCTTGGCCACGTTGATCTTGGCCTGGCGGTCGTTGGCCCGACGATAGGCCTCCAGCTCCGAGTTCAGCTTGCTCAGTGACTTTTCGCACTTGTCCAGGAGAACGGGGGCGTCACCGGCATCTAGGGTGGCCACCACCTCCGAGGAGCGTTGCATAGAGCTCAGCTCCTGCGAGAGATTCGAGGAGGTGGAGGTGGAGGGAAGCAGATCCCTTTCGCGCTCGCGGTCTCGCTCGCGCTGGAGGAGCTGCAGGGCGGCGGAGCTCTCGTCCAGGCGCAGCTGCAGCTGCGCATTCTCCGCCGAGAGGTGCTCCAGCTTGTCGAGGACCTCGCCGCGTTCCTGGGTGAAGAGCTCCAGGCGCTCCCTCAACTGGGCGAGGGTCTCCTGGTCGTCCTGATCGGTTTGGGTGAGCTCGCTCACCTGACTGGGCTGCTGCTGGTGCTCCTGCTCCGGCTCCTCCAGCTGCTGGCGCTCCACAATCTCTATGGACTCGGCGGAACTGGACGAGCTGAGCTTCTCCAGCTTGTCCAGCAGCTCCATGTTCTCGCTGATGTAGTGCGAGAGCTTCTTGTCCAGCGCCTGCTTCTCGTCCTGCAGGGTCTCCAGCTGCTGGCGCTGCTCCTGGGCCTCGCTCTCCAGCTGCTGGACGCGTTGCGCCAGCTGCTGCTCCTCTAGCTGGGCCTCGCTCAGCTCGGACTCGACGCGGGCGGACTCGTGGCCCTGCTGCAGTGCCTCCAGGGCCTGCTGGAGCTCCAGTTTTTGCTCCTCCAGCAGGCGGATGGCCTCCAGGTGGGAGGGATTCGTTGGTTCCTGCTGAAGCTGCTCCTGCTCTTCCTGCTGCGACCTTTCCATGCTGGCCAGCTGCCACTGGCCCTTTTCATCCTCCAACACCGTTATCCTCTGCTGCAGTTCCTCGTTCTCCGAGGAGAGCTTCGCCAGGAGCTGCTGCTGCCCCTCCTCGGACTGCAGCCGCTGCAGCTGCTTCTCCGTCTGCTTGCACTTGAGCTTCAGCTTGATGTTGGCCTTGTTGGCCTCGTCCAGCTTCTGCTTCAGCTGCTGCAGCTCCTCCTCCGGCAGCCGCTCGGCGGGATCGTCGAGGAAGAGCGGCTTGCTCTTGCGACTGCTCTGGGCCAGCTTCTCCTCGAGGAGGCGCAGGTTGACATTCAGCACATTGAGCTCCGTCGTCTTCTCCGCCAGCTCCTCGCTCTGTTCGGCCATTTGGGAGACTTGGGTGGCTATGGTGGCCTCCAGTTCGTCGAGACGCTGGGATACACTGGCATCGCTGATGCTTAGCTTCTGTTGGGCGGCCGCCGCCCGTCGCAGCTCCTCGTTGACGGCCAGCAGCTCGGCCTGCTTGTGGGTGAGCTCTTGGAGCTGTTTGGCCAGCTCCTGGCTCACCTGGGCATCCGTCGAGGTGACCTCCTCCGGCTGGGTTTCTTTCTCCTTCTCCCTCTCTCTTTCTCGCTCTCGCTCCCTTTCCCGAGCTGCGCTCAGCTCCTCCTGGAGCTCGCTGCGTGTCGTCTCCAGCAGATCGTTGATGTTCTCCAGCTCCGTGAGGCGTTCCCTCATCGCCAGGACCTCGGCCTGCAGGCGGGAGTTCTCCTGCTCCTGCAGGCTGTTGCTTTCCCCCTGCTCCCCCTGGCTGAGTCGCAGCTCCTCCAGCTCCGCGTTCCGCTGGGTGAGCGTGCGCTGCAGCTCGGCACCGGACAGTTCCAGCTGCTCGATGAGGTGGGCGCGACGTTCTAGCTCCGCGCGCTGCTCCTGCAGCTCCTGCTCTTGCCGGCTCTGCTTAAGCTCAGTTAGCTTCATGCGGCTCTTGAGCATCTTTACATGGTTCTCGTCCAGTCCTACCGGCTCCTGGCCTCGTCCCTGGGCCTCCAAATCCAAGGCGGAACGATGACGGGAAACGGGTGTGGCCGCCACCTGTCTCAGGTCCGTCATGGAGGAGCCAGCGCCTAGTTCGGGACCAGAGCCAGTGCCGCCGCTCATGCTAGTTCTCAGCGTCCTCACGGAGAGCAGCGACTTGGCCATGTCCCGCTTGCGCTGCTCTATCAGGGCTCTGGTCTGCTCCGTGCGTTGGGTCAGCATGAGGAGCTTCTCGTTGCCGCTGGAGCTCTGGAAACCAGAGACATCCGGTGAGGCCACCGCTGGCTTGTCCTTGTTGGGCGTGGCCAAGGGTGTGGAGGCATCGGCGGGGCGACTGGGCAGCAGCGAGGTCTCCATGAAGTCATGGCGTCGCCTGTCGTCCTGGGATTGCCGTGCGCGCTCCTTTAAGGCAGTTAGGCGTTCCTGGAGGGGGAGAGATCAAGGATTAGGTTGGCTTTTGAGATTCTGGAGAGGATTCTGGGCTTACCTGTTGCTTAAACATGTTCTCCTTGAGGCTGTCCAGGCGTCCCTTGCTCCTTGTCGTCGTCGTGGTCGTCGTCGTCGTTGTGCCAGCAGAGACATTCTAGGCAGAAAATGGATGGGGGAAAAGGATGAAGTCTAGCTGGAGCCCCCTAAATCTTGGACTGCCCCCACTTACCTGTAACGTGGACAGGTCACTGGAGCTGCCCATTAAGTGTATATCTGCCTCGCCTTCGTATTCGTGATGATGCGGCTGCCGAAAGTAAACAAAAGCATGGAGTTACAAGCCCAGTCACAGCTCCAAAGAGGCTTGCTTACCTGAACGATGGAAAAGTCGTATAGAGTCTCCAAGGCAGCCGCCGTGTCCGTGGCCGAAGATGCAGCCTCTTCCGCCATCGCTCGTTCGTTCAATTTATAACTAAATTTGCGTATAAACTTTTCTAACTAGGGTCTAAGCCGTGCAAAACAATCGAAAAACACAGAAAAAAAAACACAAAAAATCTACAAAGACTAAAAAAAACCTAAAACTAGGAGGGGGGCTGGCTATCTGGTCGCAGAACGATGGCGTTGATATATCCAATCTAGTCGTGTGGCTTTCGGGGGCTGCGCAGCGCTAGCTATCGACATTGACTGCAACGAGAGGAGCACAGTGGCCTTTGTTTACCATTTGGGTTTTGGGCTTGAAGCTTAATCTCCGCCTGAAATCTCCGCAGATCTTCACAAGTCTCTCGGCTATTCGTTGTTTTCGTTGTTTTCGCTTTTCATTTTGCCAATTCGTGGCACTGACGTGTGCACGTCGTACCCTGTCCGCTCTGCCTGCGCGCTGGTGTGCGTGCGGCAGCCTCTGTTTTGTATACGTGTACGTGTGCGTGTCCGTGTCCGTGCGTGTGATGTTTTTTCCTGGTCTCCACAGCCCGTGTGTTACGGCCTAATCGCTGGCAACTCGATCGTACAGGCTTCCCATCGGCTATAGATCGCTGTTCCGGCTGCGATTTCATATATATATATTTACCAATTCTAATTAATGCCTTTGGGCCCAGGCGTAAAAACAAATCGAAACCAGGGCTGGCGCAACCACTACTGGCAGTGTTGCCAGATCAATTTGGTTTTCCCCCTAAGAAATATACAAACCACAGCTTATACACAAACCACAGCTGATATGTAAACCACAACTACATAAATTAAAAAAAAAAAAAATAAATAAATTTAAAATTAAAAATAAATAAAAAAAATAAAAAATAAGTAAAGGCATTATTTAATTAGAAAATTTTCTATATTAGTAGGATAAATCAAAGTTATCATAACTAATCAAAAAAAGCATTAAATATATTTCGAAAAGCTTTTCTAAGCTAGTTTTTTTTAGATTAGGTAATCTGCATACTAAATTTTAATTTAGAAAATTAAAAATTTTTTAATATATTTTTTTTTTTTCGAATTTAACAAAATAAAAATCGAAAAAAAATTTTAAAAAATATTTTTCTTCCGGATATGGCTAGATCGACTCTGTTTTTTGTGCTGATCAAGAATATATATACTTTATAGGGTCGGAAATGACTCCTTCACTGATTAAAATCATAAAATCCCTTAAGAAGATCTAAAAAATTCACTTTCTTTAAGTAAATATTTATAGATATTTTAAATGGTATTTTTTTAAATTAAAAAAATCAAAACTCAGCCAAAAAAGCATTAAATTCAATTCGGAAAGCAATTTTGTGTTAGTTTTTTCAAGGTTAACAAATCTGCATACTAAATTTTCTATTTTAAGAATTTAAAATTTTGTAAATTTTTTTCAAGGAACTTAAACAAATTTTAGGCCCAAAAAAATATAAAAAAATTACAAAACATTTTTTTCTTCCGGGAATAGCTAGATCGACTCGTTTTTTTGTGCTGATCAAGAATATATATGATTTATGGGGTCGAAAATGGTTCCTTCACTGATTAAAATCATAAAACCCCCTCAAGAAAATCTAAAATATTCACTTTTTTTAAATAAATATTTTTAGATATTTTAAATGGTAATTTTTGGATTTATTTACACAACCCGCACATTATTTTCACTAAATAGAAAATAATGAATAACATATATTTAAGGTATTTCTTTGTTGTTTCCTTTAAAATTTCAGTTACATACAAAATATTTAGTTTTAAGTAAAGTTCGCCTGGTTCAAAATACAAGTTTATGTATTATTTCATATGAGAAATACAAATGCTTCATCTGTAACTTGAATATCAACACAAAAATCAACATGGGCCTGAGTTAATTAAACAATTTAAAGCCTTTTAAGCTACTTTTAAAGATTAATACACAATACAGTAAGGGAGTATACATATAACAACTTGAGGAACCTTCAGACTAGATGCTCAAAACATAAGTAACAACCTTTAAAAAAAGAATCTTTACAAAACAGGAGACTTTCCAATTCAAAGTAAACATTATTCCCTGCTTTTGAGCAGCTCCATGACCGCCGGATGACCACCACCCCGCTCCGCATAGTCCCAGGCACTCAGCCCCAGCATGTCCTTCTCTTGGGGATTCTCGAAATACGGCAGGACATACTCCACCACCTCCGGATGGCCATGCAGGGCCGCCACATGCAACACCGTCCGTCCCGAGGGATCCGCCTGGGCGAGATCGGCGCCAGCATATTGATACGACTTCAGGCGGACCAGCGAGCCCCGAGCCGCTGCCGCGCACAGCTGCTCGCCGACGGCACGCGAAGAGCCGGTCAAATGGGCGCCACAGTTGATCAGCAGCTGGATGATCTCGTGGCTATCGGTGGACACCGCCTCCAGGAGCGGCGTCCGATCGTAGCGATCGCGGGCATGCACCGAGACGCCGTTGTGCAGCAGATACTTGACGATCTCCACGCTGCCCAGCTGGCAGGCCAGATGCAAAGCCGTCCGCTGGTCATGATTCGTCCCGGACAGATCGGCGCCATAGGCCTTCAGGTTGTTGATCTTCTTCAGGTCGCCCTCCTCGACGGCGGCATTGACCATGGCCGGAAAGAGGGTGGCACCCAGCTGGTCGAGCTCCTGGGGCGAGGACAAATGCAGGGAACGGGCCACAGCGTCCACCAGATCATAGTCCTCCATCTTGGGAGCCGTCACCGCGGTCAGTTCGCCTCGTAGATTCGATTGCATCATCTGGGAGCATGAAGGGGAGGCATTAATTTAGGGGGAAATTCAAAAGTTTACTCTTATTCACCTGCTTCTTGACCTCCAGCGGCCACTCCTCCTTGCCAATGACATAGGCCAGCTTGGATAGCGCCGCCTCCGGGGTCATATCGTAGCCGGGAATCACGCCCACATCGCACAGGACCTTGCCCGTGTCGTAGATTTCCGCCACCGAGCCATTGGGGCATTGGGTGCAATTGATGATGATGACACCACGCTCATCGGCTGCCCGCAGTTCATCAATCAGATCCTTGCGGTTCGATGGGATATTGCCGGAGCCAAAGGACTGCAGGACGACACCCTTGAGCGGCGGCGCCAGGAAGGCTCGGAAGGTGGCCAGCGAAATGCTGGGGAAGATGCGCAACAGACCCACATTCTCGTCCAGCTTCAGGTGAACGCAAAACCGCTCGATGCTGCACGGCCGGAAGATCATACGGTAGTCCACATTCACATCGATGCCGATCGTGGCCAGCGGCGGCACATTCGGCGAATCGAAGGCGTCCAAAGCATTCGAGCTGACCTTCACCGTCCGATTGCCGCGCATCAGTTTGTGGCCAAAGAAGATGCACACCTCGGGTATCACATAGTTGCCGGCTATGATCAGCGCCGAGGTGAAGTTGTCCTTGCCATCGGTGCGCGTCTCAAAGATCGGTATCTGGGAGCCCGTGATGATCACCGTCTTGCCGAGATTCTCCAGCATGAAGGACAGGGCCGAGGCGGTGTAGGAGAGCGTGTCGGTGCCATGGAGCACCACGAATCCATCGAAGAACTCGTACGATTGCTGCAGGAGGTTGGAATGTTGATTGGATGTTGGAATTGAGATTCCCTCACCTGTATATCGCTGGCTATGCGCGCCCAGTCATTCATCGTCATATTGCTGCTGTCCAGCAGCGGCGTGTACTCTGTGATCTGGTAGAGAATCCTACGGTCCAGGCCCTGGACAAAGGGCAGAACCAAAGGAGCCATCGAGGCCGAAGCTCCAAAGCGACGCAGCGCGTAGGCCTCGTCATGGATGTTTGGATAGCTGCGAATGCTGCGGACTAGGGCGTTGGGAATCGGTGCCAGCACTGCGAAAAAAAAATTGGGGTAAATTTATAATTATTTCATATTTTTTAATAATATTTTAGCACTGCAAATATTACACAAAATTTTAATTATTAAATTAAATTATTACATATAGACATACATTTATTATTATGAAATATGCACAGTCATTTCGTTTTCAATCAATTTTCACCCTGATAAATGTCGGTATCATTTTCTTTATCTAGGTTTATTTTGGGACCTCTCCTAGGTATAAAAAAAGGGGGAATTTCCGTATTTCACATGTATGATAAATATATAAAAATCATTTTAAGATAGTAAAAACCTTTACGTAGCTTTATGCTTTTGATTATAGGGTTTTTCTGATATATAATAAAATTAAATATTAGCAAATGGGAAATAAATACATAATAGTATCCCCTTATTACCAAACAGCCTCCTAATTCTTGCATCATCTGTTCCACTTACGATTCTCAAGTTTAATGTTTGCCTGCTGGCATCACAGTTCTAATTAATACACTGACAAAAATCAAGTTACCTTACAAATATAAAGTAAAAGTAAATGTTTAAGTTAAATACGTTATTTTAAATATTTAAAAACTGGCAAACAGGGAGTTTGAAATTAATTTAAAAAAAATGTAGCAATTAAATGTATTATAAAAAAACATTAATAATTGTCTTATCGATAAACCCCTTACCATTCCGATCGTTTCGCACCATGCCAATGGTGCCGCCCGTGTAGATGACCTTCACCCGCGCCTCCTTGACATCCTGGGCCATCAGCTTGCCATCGCTCTTGTTCCGCCGAATGGTGGGACTGGGCAGCGTGGGCGATGCCGGTGGCATGCTCTTGTCCAGCGAGGCGAGGCGCTCATGGGGCGGCAGCCGGACGCTAATGTCGATGGGCTTTGCTGCTGCTGCTGATCCGTTTGTGGACATGACTGGCCGTTCACTGAGATTCTCTGCTGGCTTAGCTTATCACTCTCGATCCGAATCCCCGGGCGTAAACAGAAAATCCATTAACCCGTGCCCTCCCTGTTGGTTGTTTGTGTGTTTATTTGTGCAACTCGTTATCGTTGGGCAATTAGAAAAAGGTTTGCGGGGGAGCGCGTGGTTTTCTGGCGAGGAGGAGGAAATGAATCCAATCACTGCGGCGCAATCACTTAAAGCAGCAGAGATAACCGCGGCGCAAGACTTTGGCCCACGACGTACATGACTAATCTAACGAAATTCAAGTGCCAGGGGTAATTCCTCTCCTCCTGATACGAATATTTACAGTTATTTTTTTTTTTTGGGATTTCTTCGCATAAAGCGAAAAAATGGTCTCAAGCTAAGACTTGAAGTGACCAGACACTGCAATGTTAAACCAGAAAAGCGCGAGGCAAAAACTGGTGTGATGTTTCCTGACCCGCAACAAAGTTGCGAATGAATATTTACAGTTATAAATCAACACGCATCAGCTGGGCCCTTGACTATCGATAGACCGTTACTGGTTTCTCTCTCGCAGTGGCCACACAAATTTCACTTGATTTTGGACAACAATAAAGACGTTTTAGCATCTGTTTTTCTTCCCTTTTTCTATATATAGACTAACGTTTCACTGCCTTTTTGTTTTTCTTATTGATTTGTTTAGAAAAAACTTGCGGCAACGCTGTTTTAATGACAAGGCTGCCAGATCGGCAGAAAACGGACAGCGATTGGTGAGAAAACAAGCTATATATCGTTATTTTGAATTTTTATATTTTATTATATTGTTAAATAAGTATTAATTTTTGTAAACAAAATTAAAAAATAAATTATATATATTAAATCCAGAGTTTGTCATTTTGCTTTTGTCAAACTTTATATTTATATATTTTAATAATCATTTTTTTATTTAATTTTTAACAATTTTAACGATGTGACCCCTTAAAAAAATTAGAATAAATTGTGAAATTTTAGTTTTCTGGTAAACAGAGCTAAATCGATTTAGCTTATAAAAAATAATATTATTTATATATTTTATTTGTATATTTTATTAATATATTTTACTTGCATCTTATTTATATTTTGTATTCATATTTTTTTTCAAGTGTATTTTATCTCACTTAAGTTTGGTATTTTTCCCGATGAATAAAAATAGCTAGAAATAGCTATGCTTTGGTATTTTCCCCCTTGAAGTAGAATAGCTAGAAATAGCTAGAAAAGATCGCCGATAGCCAACGATCAGCGATCTGGCCACCCCAAAAGCCCCGTTAGTTTCGCGACAAAAAAGGAAAAGGACGCTAACGCGTACAGCGATGTATTAAACGAAAATTACACAAAAAAACACATTAAAATAGACTTATTGGGCTACAGCTCGTTGTGGGCACGACTGGTGGCAGGCAGATGCGCCTGCAGTTCGCTCCAAAAGTCAACGCGCTGCTGCATTAAGGAGCTTTCCAGGCGCAAAAGAGACGCCGCTACCTCGGCGTCATCGGCGTCCATTTTGGTGCCAAGGCGAGCGTACTCCACCGGATAACTGTACGCCGGACGCCAAATGGGCAGACTGAAGCTGGCATTTGTGGGATTTGGATTGCTGAAAATGTGATTCATGTGAGTTTGTTTGCAAGAAGAGGAGATCGCGACTGTACTTACCCGGTGCGTGCAAAGCTAACCCAAAGTTGGAGCATCAGTTGGCGCAGCTGCAGATCCTGAGGCGTGGGCACTGCACTGACAAACAGCTCCCGGCCAATGGGGAATAGATATTGCAGCTCCTCGGCATGACAGGCGCCATAGAATTCGTTGCGTTCACCCTTGAAGATCTCCGAGAAGCTGGCGGCGCCCTTGTGATCGAACAGGTACACATATGTGGGAGCCACAACGGCGTCCTCCTGCTGGTTCAGGCGAAGCCTCATGTACTCGTCGATTCCAGCCACAAACCAGCCATCCGATATGAGCTAAAGTAGAACCAGTTTTATTAAGATTTAAGATTGCTTACTAAGACTTAAGTCTCTCCACTAAGTATGCCTCATTTTCCCTGCAAGTTTTTCAGTTAATGTCTCATAAACTAGGTCTAATTTTTATAGCAACCTACGCTTGATTCATGCAAAACTTCTTGCTATTTTAATTACTGATTAATTAGCCAGCTGCTGATGTAAAATTCTAGTTATAAAAGTCATTACTAGATTGCAGCTTAAGTATTTGTTATTTAACATATTTTAGAGGACAACCTAAACAAGTACAGCGGCGTAATAGGTTTATAAATTCAAATTTTATAGAAAACTAAAGCCACAACTGCTCTTCTACTTTGTAAACCCTTTTTAATACCCTTTGTTTTCTCTATTTTCCAGGTTATATACTAGTACTCACATCGGTCAGATTCTGGTGATTTGCCTTGCTGTAGTCGTGACCCTGCTTGAAGTAGAAGCTCTCGATGCGTTGGGTTATCCTCCTCTGCACTCCTTCGTCATGATGATCGTAATTGAGAACCACTGGCAAAACCTGGCCAAACTGCGACTTAAACTCGGCCATCAGCTGGGGAAGATTGAGCAAGGCGGCCGTCTTGAGGAGTCCCTCCTCGGCAGTGGCACCTATCATGAGAGGCAGCTCCAGGCCATGCGGCTGCGGGGCCTGACGCGGTGGCACCGTCAAGAAGGCGCCCTCGTGCTCAGGCTCAATGACCGGCGGAAAGGGTATCATCGGATCAAAGTCCCAGACCTGCCGTTGAAAGAAGAGGTAAGAGCTTGGACTTAATTTATACACTTTCTATTTCACTGCATTGTACTATACTTATTGTGGCCCAAATATGCTTAATCTTTAGGGGTTTTTGTTACATTTAACAATGATCTTTGACTTTTTAGGGGCATTTTTACATTCCCTTTTGAAGATTTTGTAAGAAACAATAGTTTAAATAACAACAAGCCTTGAGAAATGTGATTTAAAAGTGGGTTTTTAGGTGAAAAGTAATGTTTTTTAGGAGATAAAATAACGTAGAATGATTTATTCCAAGAAAACCCCTTGAAAATAGAAGAAAAAGTAGAGAAAAACTTGCAAAACTAATGTTATTTAGGAGATAAAATAATATTAAATGATTTTTCCAAGGAAAACCCCATGAAAGTAAGAGAAAAATAAGAGAAAAACTTGTAAAACTAATATTATTTAGAAGATAAAATAATATTAAATGATTTATCCCAGGAAAACCCCATGAAAGTAGGACAAAAATAAGAGAAAAACTTACAAAACTATGAAAATAGGAGAAAAATTAGAGAAAAACTTGTAAACTAATATTATTTAAAAGATAAAAAAACGTAAAATTATTTTTCCAAGGAAAATCCCATGAAATTTTAAGAAAAATTCAAGAAAAACTTACAAAACTTATAGCATTTAGGAAATAAAACTTACAAAACTAAAATTATTTAGGAGATAAAATACCATTAAATGACTTTTCTTAGGAAAACCCCATGAAATTTTAAGAAAAATTCAAGAAAAACTTACAAACATGTCATACAAGGACGCCACAATGTCATCGGCTGGCCTTTGCCGCAGGCACTTCAACTTCTCCTCCCACGAGGAGTCACCACCACCGCAGCCCACCAGCTTGGCCAGCTTCTCGGCCCGTCCCGCTGCCACGCCTTTGTGGGCGGGCTGGGCCCACGGATTGAAGTAGGTGCCCGACTGGGCGATGCCGCGATGCAGGAGGCCGCGCGACTTGGGCGAGAGCATGTGATAGGTGACACTCGCACCGCCGGCACTCTCCCCAAAGACGGTGACACTGCCGGGATCGCCGCCAAAGGCTTCAATGTTGGAACGCACCCAGCGGAGCACCTCCACCTGATCCTTGAGTCCATTGTTGCCGGGACAGTCCAAAGTCTCGGTGCTGAGGAAGCCCAGCGGTCCCAGGCGAAAGTTGGCGGAAACGAGGACAATGTCGTGGTCCAGCAGAAAGTCCGGCCCGTAGAAGCTACTGATCCCGGAGCCACATTGCCAGCCGCCGCCATGGAACCAAACCATTACCGGCAGCGAGCCATTAAAGCGCGACCTCGAGCCCGGCGTATAGACATTCAGATACAGGCAGTCCTCGCTGCCCTCGATGAGGGTGTCGCGCCGGAAGGGATCGCGCTGCAGACAGATCGGGGCATCCTTCACGGCCAGACGCTCGCCCTGCCAGGCGGAGGCCGCCACCGGGGGACGGAAGCGAAGCTCGCCCAGCGGTGGTTCCGCATAGGGCACGCCCATAAAGGCCCGCATGGGCTGCCCGTTGTGGGTGGTGAGATGCCGTCCGATCAGCCAGCCTCCGTGCGGGAGGCGCACGTGCAGGCTCTGCGAGTTGCGAGCCTCGCAGGGTAGCAGCACCACCACCAGGCAGAGGCAGAGGCTGAAACAGAGCCACGTTGCGCGTCCAACACTTGTCATTGTGTAGTCCAAGTTGAGACTGATTTCTCGGCTGCACAGCGCTGGTAGTTTTAAGATTACAACACATCATCATCGTTCAACGGCGACTCTGGCCTGCAGCGAACTTGTTTACCGAATTTTTTCGCTCTTGTCCCGTCTCTTAGCTCATTAATTCCGCTTATATTTCCATAAACGCTCGATCGGGGTACTTGGCAAAGGGGAATCCGTTGGCTAGGTTTGGTTTTTTGCCTTGTTAAAAGTCTGGAATGTGTATATAATATTTTTAAAATAATATTTCTAAATAGTGTTTAGTTTTAAAGATTTTCTTTGTTTTTTTTTATGATAATTACAACCTATAGAGTATTTTATGTCCTACTTGATACGCATCAATTTCTGTTTTAGCCACTTAGCATCGTAATCAGCATCCAACATCGCCATCAAGCATCAAGCATCGACATCAGCTTCACATGCTGAAGTTTCATTTTGGAACACTGCGCAAATTTGGCCAAAAAGATCAGGCCGAAAAAAACAGCACCGTGGTCTTAGGTGTGTCCCTATACCAATTATGTGTATTGTTGTGTTTAATTGATTATTATGGGTGTTGTATGTGTAGAAAGACCCAGGCGGTCTGTTGATGATGATCTCATCTTGGCCATAGAATACTTTGTTAATTATGTTCTCTTTTTGTTCGCAGGGCTTGCACAGCTCACAGCTAATGGCTTTATCTACATCTACTATTTATAACTCTGCTAATTTTCGTCGTTTTTCTGAAAGATTAATATTTAATATAAATATAATAATGGATAATGGATGGGGGTAAGTGATTATGTTTATTATTATTATTAAAATGTACAAATATTTAGGGTTCTTTTTCAAAAATTATTAAAATCAAGTTTTAAATCTTAGATTAAAAATCTTAAATCTCGTAAAAAAATATATAACTAATAGTAAAGGTATTTAATAAAGAAGATTATTAAGTAAATTAAAATCCAGATTTTAAATGCTATTTTTAAGACTAGGAAAATATACCTAAAGTGGTAAATTTTTTTCTTGGTCTTGAGAATTGTATTTAAAAATTGAATTTTATTTTATTAAATAATTTCAAAATAATTCAATTTGCAAATATCTCTCCATATTTTATGACACTTATTTATTTTTTAAATATTTTTTGGGCTTAATATTTTAATTTTTTTATTTATTTAATAATTTCTCCATTAATTATGCTACCATCGGATAAATATTAAAAAAAAAAAAAAGGAAAAGGATTTCAATTTGCTCTTTAGCCACCATATTTTGTGATAAGTATTTTTTTTTAATATTTTTTGGGCTTAATAATATAATTTTATATTTTTAAAAATAATTTCTCTATAAATTATGCTACCATCGCATAAAATTTAATTATAAAAAAGGAAAAATAACTCAATTCCCCCCACTTCTCTCCATATTTTTTTTTTACAATTTATTTTTAATTAATTAATTAAATAATTAATTAATGATTTTAATTATTTCAAGCCCACTGTGCGCGGCGGCTTAATAGTTTAATTTGGCAAGAGGCAGGCGTCGACAGCTGGACTACTGGCTGTCAATGACAAGGCACATTAAGTCGCACCGCGAGAACTTTGCTTAGTTTGAGGCAGATACATAGATGTTTATATAGATATATATCCAGCCGAACTGGATCGAAATATGAGGTAGCTGGCCAATGGCCTTGGCTGCCATGTCTCTAGGATGGCGGCGACTGGCTTGGATCGGGCCCAAGGTCTCGCCAGCACACAGAATGCGTACAAAGAGCGGTAGCATCGACGATTATAGTAATATGTTAATTTTTAGACAATTTTAAGTATGCATGAGAAATATTTAAGGCCCAGCAAATAAAAAAAGAAGCTCAAAAGCAAAACAAAACGAAAAACGAAACTTGAAAGTTGTAAAACGGAATAAAAATGCTGATGACCCCAGTGGAAAGCACAGCGGCTCTTGAAAAATGCGCCCAAAAAATGCCATCGTCGTCGTTGAGCTCTAATAAGCAGAGGGCTCTTTGAAGTCAGGCTGCTGATGAGGATATTAAAAAAAAAAAACTGAGAAATTTTCTATAGGAAGTTACCTTTTCCGCCTCCCCGACTAATGTCGTCCGTAGCCACACAGAGATTTATTTTAGCTGCAAACAATTTTAATCCACTTGAGTGCCAATTTATCAGCCAGCAAACAAACAAAGTCCAGCCAGCAAACTCCTCTCCTGTCCAAGCCAAATTGATATGTGTTACCAAGTAGCCATAGCCATGCGGGGAGATGGAGGAGGTGTCCCCTCACATGCTGCCTGCAGTTGGTAAAGGAAATATGCAGGATAATTCTAGGTTCTAGGTGGAGGCAGTGTCATTTTAGAGCAGATTTATGCAAGAAAATAGCTTCTTCTATTGGTTTTTAATACATTTTCTTATTTTATGCTTAAATTTTACATTGAAAATATGCATTTAAGGCACAAAATGACCTAAATTTGGCTTAAATGCATATTTTTAATGTAAAATGTATGCATATTTAGGCAAAACATTCTCTGCTTTTAGTCATCTCTCTTAATGTTATTTTTAAACATTTATTTAAACATATTTTCGATTTAATTTTGTTGTGTTTTTTAAGGACAACAAAAGGGGTTTCCCCTCTTTTGGGGTTGACAAGAAACCCTTTTTTCTTGCTTGTATTTTTTTCTGTTTCTGTTTCTGTGGAAGGTGTAAAGGGGATTTGCTGTTGGGCAGCAGCAAAAAATGGGAAAATGATTTATTGAAGGTGAAATATTTATTGTTGTTTTTATTTTTTTTATTCGTCGCTACCCCCTTTTTCTCTCATTCCTTTGGCCGCGTTTCGGCTTTGTTTTTACAGTAAACAATGGCTATGTGCGGCGGCATCTTTTGAATTCTTTCCACCTCCTTTTGTGAAAATAATTATTAACGAAAACAGAAAAACACGAAAAGGAGCAACCAAACCCCGTAAAATATTTATTTATTCTGCATTTTGGGTCAATTCCTCTGGTTTCATTTAATTAAAAAAGGGAATAAAAATATATAGCCAGAGTTAGAGTCAGAGTCACATGCATGAAGCGCTTGTCCTTGTATTTACTTAGGATCAGGTGGGTGAGCCATTGAGCCAGCCATCCCTTAACCCCCAATCCCAGTTCCCAGTTCCCAGTTCCAAACAATGCAAAGAAGCCGCCACCAGGCGAAGCCAAAATTTCAATTTCGCGGTTCCTGCATATTTTCCCAGCCTTTATTTTCTTCACTTTGCTTTTGCTTTTGACTTTATTTCTTTTTTTCTTTCAAACCAAACAAGGGACATCAGGCCACTTTCGGCAATGGAATTTAAACGAATTTTTAAACTGGCTCAGGCCAAGGGAGAATCCCCGTGTCCCATCTAAACTTTAAAGCCTCCGAAAAAGGCAGCAAAAGTGGAGCACAGCCAGCTTAAGCGATAATTGGCCACTAGGAAATGTCGATGATGTTGGTGGAATCGACAAATGCAAATTGCCAATGTCCGGAACCGGGCTTAGGCCAAAGTCCGTCCAATAACCCAAAAGAAAAGGAAATATAAAAAAGCAGAGAGAGAGAGACAGATAAGTTTGTGACATGGATCAGGCCACAAATTGATATGCAGCAGCTGTTGCGAGGTTTTACATCCATAATAGTAATAATAATCAAGACAGCCGAGTGTCAATCAGAACTTTGAATACGCTTTCTCCAGGGGGTAGGTAGAAAGACCTTTAGACCAAGGAAACCCAAAGTCCAAAAACAACGAATACAAAATACAATTAATTTAGTTTCCGAAATAGTTTACAATCAAGTTTAAATTTACATTGGCAATTTTAAATAAAATAGAACTAATATAGAAAACATTAGAATACCCTGGAAGGTTGTAAAAACAACAAGAGCTGTAGGTGCACATATATATGGGATCATGGATTGTGGGAGATTGTTGGGGTTTATACCAATTTCTAGATTTGCCGCGAACTCTCCGCACTGTCGTTGTCCATTGTTAGATTGGCCACCGCCTTGCAACCGAGTCTCCATAGATCCGGTATGTCCAGGTAATCGGCTGCAGCCACCAAAGCAATCAGCGTGCACGTGTCCATATTCATAAAGTCGGCATCCCAGTCTGTGGTTTCCTTGACCTCGTGGTGATACATGGCCCATGTGAGGACCTTTTCCAAAATATAGGAGCTTACATTGGGCAGCGGCAAGGGTTCCTCCTCCAACTCGTTGTTGTTGTAGTTGTCGTTATCGCAGAAAAGCGATATTATTCCCGAGCATTTTATTATGGCCTGGGGCACTACAAAGATCTCATTTTGAGAAGACACGAGCTTTATTAATTTTGTCATTATTATGATTTATTTATGTATTTTTTTTGGGGTTTTTTTATTGACAAAAAATGCTTGGAAAAAATGAAAAAGTAGCGACTTTTTTGGAAAGTAACGAGTTGTTTTTAAAGATATCGAATAAATCTTAGTTTTTAGTATTTTTGATTGACAAAAAATGCTTGGAAAAAATTTAAAAGAAGCGAGTGTTTTGAAAGTAACGAGTTCTTTTCAAAAATAGCGAGTAAATACTTAGTTTCTAGTTTTTTTATTGACAAAAAACGCTTGGAAAATTTTTAAAAAGGAGCGAGAGTTTTAAAAGTAACGAGTTGTTTTCAAAAATATCAGATATTTATTTAAAATAAAACACTCGCTTGCTTGAAAGTAACGAGTTGTTTTCAATAATATCGAATATATTAGTATTTCAAGGCATGATACAGATATAAATCTTAAATATGTATTCATTACGTAGAAACTAATGTTTAGTCTGCCAAAATAGTTGCCAAAGTCATGGGACTCTTTGTGCCATACTGCCGGCTAGTGGAATATCAAAGTAGGCATTGGGGATGAGTCTAGGGATGAGGCAGTGTCGATGCCTGTCAGAGGGATTAGCTCGCCTGATTGGACACGATGTGATTAACTTGTCGTCAGAGCGCGACTTTGCCTGCTGCTGAATCTGAATCCAGAATCCGACTTAGGCTGACTGTGACGTCGACACGTCGACATGCAGAACCACCCACCAACCACCACCCATTGGCCTGTCCTTGCTAAACAAAAGTGCAAACATTGACAGACGGCGGAGAGAGAGAGAAAGAGAGAGAAAGAGAGTGTGAGGGGAAATTGCTGGGCCAAAATTAACCCATTACGCACTCCATTAACGCAGCTTGCCTATGCATGTGGGTCCCCAGCTAATTAGTTGTGGCAGCTGATGCTGCTCCTTCTACCAGCTCCCAGCTAGCATCTAGCAGCTCCCCTCGATCTTGTACAGTATGTACGGGCTACATCTGTAGTTAATACAATTACCCAATGACAGCAGACGGACGCAAAGGCAGTGCCAAATTCAGTTATTCAACACGATTAAATACACATTGAAAACGTAGCAGACATTAACTGTGGAATTTTAAAAAGAAAGGGTTGCGGAATGATCGGAATTTGCAGCCATTGAAACCATAATTCTGAAATCACTAAATATAACAATATCTCCAAGTAGCTAAAGATACATTTTTTTACCATTGCAGGGTATTCTAATTTCAGTTAAAAGCTGAAGGAGTTATTTCCGACCCCATAAATCATATATATTCTTGATCAGCACAAAAAACCGAGTCGATCTAACTATTCCCGGAAGAAAAAAATGTTTTCCAATTTTTTTCGATTTTTTAAGGGCTTAAAATTGGTAAACAATTCCCCAAAAAAAATGAAAAAAAATTAGATATCTTAAAATTTTAAATTCAGTATGCAGAAATGTTAACCTAGAAAAAACTAGCACAGAAAAGCTTTCCGAATTGAATTTAATGCTTTTTTGACTGAGTTATGACTTTTTTTATTAAAAAAGTATTTATTTATATATATAATATAATATTATAATATTTTAGATATTCTTAAGGGGTTTTATGATTTTTATCAGCGAAGGACTCATTTCCGACCCCATAAATCATATATATTCTTGATCAGCATCAACAGGGGAATCTTTCTAGGAATGTCGGAAGAAAAATAAAAAAAAAATTTTTTTTTAATATTTCACATAGTTTTACTATCAGAAAAAGGGGGGAAAAAAAATTATTTTTAAAATTTTTTAGTTAAGTATGCAATTATTTTAAAATAATAAAAACTAACAAAGTGCCGCTTTGAAATTAATGAATTTTTAGCATAGTTATGAAAGATTCAAAATTCGGTTCTTGGACCAATTTGTACCTCCCCTCCCCCAGGGGTAAACAAACTTTAAGTTGACAAAGTTAGGCTTTTCTTCTTGTTTATTTTATATTTTTATATTTTTTTTTTAATATTTTTTTTTAAATATTTTTATATATTTTTAAATATTTTTATATATTTTTAAATATGTTTATATATTTTTATATATTTTTAAATATTTTTATATATTTTCTATTACATTCGCTGTCAATTGAAATGAGAAAAGTACATATGTTTGTAGTTTATTTATTTGTTTAAAGCTTTTTATAGGCAACTGATCTACTATATCGGTTTGTAAACTTTCACAAATATTAAAGTTTAAAGTTTAATAAAATTACATTCAATATTAAGAATAAATTTTAAATAATAAAAACCCAGAAAACATAAAATTATGGAAAGTAGAGCCAATCATATCTCTGTGAAAAAATAAAAGCAACCTTTGTGTGTTTTTTATACAGCAATTGTTTTCTCTATTGGCTTCTTGTTTTGGGGGTTTTTCTTGTTGTATTTTTCTTGATTTATATTTCTTTGTTTTTCTTAATATTTTTTTCTCTTCGTTCTTTTTCTCTTGTTTTTGTTGGCGGTTTGGAGGGCGTGACCCACCTTTGCTTTTTTTTGTGCCTTGTTCTGTGTGCTCTTTTCCGATTCTTTCATTTCGAGTCAAGTGCATTCTCAAGTCTCTCCTCTCTCGATTGCCGGCTGCGGATTACGCGCCAGTGCATTCGAATGCCTGGCATTTGCATTAACAACAATAACAACAACAATGGGGGGATGCAGGAACAGGGGGAACAAGGATATTGTTAGCCATATGGCAGTCGGTATGCGGATGGCTTGGGCTTGGGCCTGGGCCTGGGCCTGGGATGATCCGGCCTGTTGGCTGCCCAACAAGCCGCTAACAATCAAGTGCACAATTGCCCCAAAGAACGGGAAAGGAAGAGGGGGAGGCCAAGTCTGTCCTGAAAAGCGAGTCCTAGGGGGCGGGGGAGGGACACACACAAATTGCCAGGAATGCCATTAAATTGTGGTTTATATTAACCGCGATTCGTTGGGGCTTTTGTAATCATCATTTAGCCTGGTTAGCGATTTATTTTAAAGCAATTAAAGTTATGTGAATAAAATACCCTTTGAATCCTACACTTTTGACTAAAATAAATACCCTGCAAGGATATAATAAACCCCCTATCCATTACACCCTCGAAATGAATCAGTTGTCTTTGTTTTTTCTTCTAATAAACATTTGTAGAATTCGATTAGCTATTAAAAAGAAGCTAAGGCGTCTTTAAAAGCTGTTGAATTTCAATCTGGTAGCCAGGAACCGGGACACCGGGATCTCCTGGTACTTTATGGCACACGTCCGCTCCTTTATCCAATTATGAATTTTTGTCATTACGCGCCATGGCAATGGCAATTGCTGCTTCCGCAGGTTGACTTTGTCCGTCGTCCGGACCATCCCATTACCATTTCCCACTCCCACTTTCCCACTCCCACTTTCCCACTCCCATGGCTTCCCACGCCTTGCGCCACTCTCTGCGGCGACAAAAAACGAACGCAAAAATCTCATTATGATTTCATTTCGTTCAAATGAAGCTCTCGTGCTGGGACTCTGCTCGGCACTGCCATCTGCGGAGTCTTCTTCGTCCTTGTCCAGAGCTGCCAGCGGGTGGCCACCAAGTTCCCAGTTCCCATTCCTCCGGACTCATGTGTTCCTTGGCTGTCCGGCAATTGCCGCTATGGGGCCAAAAAAGGAGCAAACATACAGCGAAAGATATAGAATAAAAAAGCTATGCAAGTCTGCATCGAAGTTTGGAATACTCTGAATAAAGACATATTTACAATTTATTAAATCAAAAAATCAAGAAATTGGGGTTCAGGATTCTTGTAATAAGAATTTATATATATTTAAATATAATAAAATATTGTATATTATATACATACATATATAATTTAATACAATATATAAAAAAATACAAATTTATAAATATAAATATTTTAAATTTTAAATAATATTAAATATAAATAATTTTAATAATAATTATTATTTAAATTATATTATATATATTATTTATATATTTAAATTATTTAAATATAAATAATTTTAATAATAATTATTTATATTTAAATGATTTAAATTTATAAATTTATATATATTTTATTTAAAATTTTATTAAACTTAAATTTAACAAATTATTTATATTTAAATTATTTAAATTTATATATATTTTATTAAATTCTTATATTTTTTTTATAATATATTAAACTAAAAAAGAAAGACAATGTGTTTTAAAGTCTTTATAAAAATTAAAAGAAATTATATAATTTAATATATACATATGTATATTATATATTAAAAACAATATATTATATTTTATATATTAAATTAAAATGAAATATATATCAAAATTATAGTTTTTGTTACCTAAAACACCCAAACTGGGCACAGTTTATGAATCTACCATCCAAAATATGTATTTGTCTTTATATTTTAAATACTTTTCGAGTACTTTCGAGTCCTTAAATTGAATTCGGTTGTAATCTGGGCAAGCACAAATACCCTCTGTGAGGATATGACTGGGCAGGAGCTGTGGCTGTTCCTGCCGCGGCTGCCGTGGACAACGGATAAGGCGATAAATTTATTTTAAAATAAAATGTACTTCCCCAATGTCGTCTTCCTCCTCCCTTTCCCCGCGGCAGCAGCAGCACACACAACACCCTCGCCTGTTTAATTTTGTTTGCTTCTCGGGCGCAGGAGGAGATCCTGTTTAAATATGTATTTTCTGCTTGCGTTTTTTTTTTCTTCTTTACTGTATTTTCCCCCCGTTGTTATTGTTGTACCTTCTGCTTACCTTAACGGCAAAAAAATATTGTTGTGTCCTGCACCGTATTTAAATTAAAATGTTATTTATGTCAGCTGTTTGATTTCTTAACTTGGCCGAAGCGCCGCCCTATGCTACCACCAAACGACCAAGAGTCACCAAGCCACCCACAGTCCACAGCCCATCTCCTGTTTTCCCCATTTTCCTGGGACCGCTTTCTTTGCTTTCTTTCTTTTGTTTTTTTTTCCCAGGGACAGCGCGCATTATTTTCCTCGTTTTATTTTTTATTTTTTTGGGCCGCTTTCCTTTTGTTGTGTTTTTAGAAGAAGTCGCCGGGCAAGTAAGCAGCTTAGTTAGTGTTAAACGGCTGGTAGCGATGCGAAAAAAAATAAATAAATAGGTAGAAAATAGGTGGGGAAATGTGAGTTATATCGAAGAGGAATATTTCTCAAATATTGGTTAGTTTTTGAGTAGTTAGCTGGGTATTACAACATCTATTATATCCCTAAAACCTCTTCTCTATTTTATTGTTTGCTTATTTTATGTTTAAATAACTCTCTCAGGCTGAGTAAAGCCTACGTATTTGAAAGGATCAGGTCCTTGGCCCCAACAACACCTAGAGCCGGAACAAAGGACTCTTCACACACAATGAGTAACACTCACACATGTCCATTTGGGTTTGTTTTTCGGGCAGGGAAAGGGCGGCAGCAAGTGTGCGGCTCATTTGTCAGTTCGTTCGCTTGGATAATTGTCCTGCGATAAACAAAATTAGCAGCAATTTACGCGAAAATAGCAGAGAATGCCTATATATATATATGTGACGGGGGGGTTATAAGGACGAAAACGACAACGAGGACGTGGAAATGGAATGAATATGGCCAGAGAGAGAAACGGCGACAAATGCCATCAGCAGCGTCATCAGGACAAAAACACATTTCGCCGCCGTCCTTGTATATTTCTTGTGGGTCGGGGTAACCTAACCCAAATTTATAGTGTCAGGATATTCATGCGTCGTGTCTCTCTATAGCTGGAGGATGGAGCCAAAGCCCCCCCCCCCACCGGATTCGGATTCGGGCGGTGGACCCTTCAACATTCGTTATAGTTTTGATGAGTGGCATTAATGAGTCGTCTCTCTGTCTGGGTATGTCTGTTCTGCCGGATCCGGCGGGGTCGTCTTCGGGGGTTGGTTGACATTAATGACACCCACACATGGCATCCAATTTGACAGTCAACACGACGACAAATTAGTGAAATCACAACGGCTGCAATGCGCTCTGCCAGGCCAGGCCATTCCACCAAATCCCTACCCACTAGCCAATCCGGCATTAAAGTCACGCAACAGCTTAAAAAAACAAAAAAAAACAACACACTTGGAAAGCCCGTAGCCCACTTTTTTAGTGGAATAATTTTCCTATAACCCTAACTTATATTTTATGGCAGAAAAGTAAATAGTTTTTTTGGGAATATTTTAAAAAAGATATATAAAATTAAATAAATATTTTAATAAAATATATATTGCGATCCCAAGACCAATAACTTTCTAGAATGTTTTAAGGAATCCCTAAAAAATTTTAGATATATTTTAAAAGGAATCATTAAAGCCACTTTTAAAATTATTTCGAATATTTTAAAGCCTAACCTAGACTTTTGTAGCAGGTTTAACCCTTTAATAATGAAAAAATTAAATTAAATAATTTTTACCAGAGTGATTTGTGCCTTCTAAACTTAAATATTCCATTAAAAAGAACGTAGAACCTTTCGGTATACCTTTATTTTTTGGAAATGTGAAGGCACTTTTGGGGCTTAGAGGGTTAAGGGTTCCATATATACTCTAGATCTGACAACACCTTTATAAAGAAAACACCCTTGAAGGATGGTAATATATAGTATCCTTTGCCAGAGTCTTGCCACTCCCTTTTCCCCTCTAAAAACTCCATGTGAGTGGCGTCAGCTGCTCTTGGCGTTGACCAAATAAAATCAGGGCAAATCTCTGGCCAGGCTCGCAAATTTCTCGCTCCCTCTCTCTCTCTCTTAGCGATAGCTATCGACAGCAATCGAAATGTAGTGGCGGGGCATGAGTTATTTATGGCTTTTAAGTGACAGCCAGATCGGCTCTCAGAATCGGAATCCGGAATCGGAATTGGTATTGGTATTGGGATTGGAGGTCCCAAGCTGTCATCTTACATATGGAGATTTATTTCTCGACTGCTAAGCGCATTTGTAAGCATTTTTAATAGAGTCCAGATAGCAGAATGCGGGGTGGTTCAACTACAGTGGGTTAAGTGGCCAAGACAGTGGAGTAGAGTGGCTTGGCGTAGGCCTGAGGCAGTCAACAAATTTGGGCTCAGATTTAACGCTGAGATTGTAACAAGATTTTCACGGACACTTTATGAACAAACAGGCACAAATCTCTTGGGGGGAAGAAAAGCTTGAGCTTGAACTTTCCTTGGGCCACTAAAGGCGGCTCCTTAAAGATGTTAAATACTTGTGTATTTATAATTTAGGGGATTTTTGAAGATAATAAGTAACAAGAAAGGAAAAACTAACTTAAAATATGCTAGAACAGGTTGGGAAAGTGATGGATTTCTTGTTTTTTATTAATTATATCATTATTTTTATTGAATCTGCTTAAAAGTTTTAAGAAGGCTTAGGCACTTTTACCAATTAAAAGTCAATGAAAGATAAGATAAGTCAAAAAGATCTACCAAGTATAGTAGTATGCCTGCTCATTGATATTCTTCTCCTGCAAAGACCCAACCAAGATGATAAAGCCATTTTGGCCAAGTTCATCGAAGTCGGGCAGCAGCAGCTCCTTCAAGTACAAGTTCAATATTTGACTTTAAGCCAAGAAGAGGACAGGTGGTGCTGGCATATGGCAGACTTTATCGAGGGATGCGACAGCCACAAAGGAGATTTCACTACCAAAGTCCTCTCCCGCGTGTGTGTGGTGGAGAATTTTACTTAATTTTATTATAAAACCAAAGAAGGCCAGGCGAGGGAGTTGCCCTCCGAATTTTCCCCTGCAGCTGATAAGGCAGCAGCGGCAGCAGCAGCATCGTCTTGTGACTTTGACTTTAATGACTGGATTTATAGGTCCTTGGAGATAATCTCGGCCACCGAGCTGCACACACTCCATCTATATGTATCTCGCTTTCTATCTTTCTCTCTCTGTCTATATATATATAGAAAAATAGCTGCTGTTTTGTTTACCAAAGTGAGCTTGGAATGGGATGGGTGGACAGAGGAAGACGTCCTCGTTGTTACAGGGTAATTAACATCAAAGCCCCGACAAAGCTCATAAAAAGAAGCCAGCAGCTAGAGAGCTGGCGAGATAAACAAGCTCACATGCGAGACTTCTCTTGGGAGGAGAGGACAAAGCGCCGGGAGGAAGTGTGGTCCTTGGTCCTTTTGGTGGGAGGGATGGAAGTATAGTTGGGGAAACGTAGCTGGAGTTGGAGGTCATCAACTTGTCTGGAGTGACGACGTGAGCGTTTGGCGACTATTTCCCAAGCTTCTGTTCCTCTGAAATAATGTTGACAGCGCCAAAAAGGATGCGGCACACACACACACACATACGAGTCCTTGATAGGCAAGATGGGATGGCAGGCACATGTTTGAAGCAATTAAAATCAGATAAGTTATAGAAAATGGCCTGTCGACGACATTTAGATATGACGATTCTTTCGAAAAGAGAGAGAGAGAGAGATGACACAAGATAGATTCTATAATAAATTGATATATTTTATTAAAAAATTGTATCTAAAAAAATGTATTATAATATTACAAAATTTTTAAAGAATCTAGGATCAAAGATTTCAATATTGTCGATTTACTAGTACTTAGTTATCAGTCTTTTCCATTCGATATATAATTATATCAGAAAGTTCGCCTTATTTGTATCGTTATTTTAGATATTTTACAAATGTAGATATATTAAAAATATAAATTTAGATATCTTAAATATCATCAATTTTATAAACATTTTTGGTGATAGTGTCATATGTCTAAAATTGGCCAAAAACAAAGATAGCGTTTGGGGACATCGGTCCCGTGTCCTTTCCGCTCCTTTATATCCACATGTCTGCCTCAGTCCATCTCTCTACCCGTCGTCTCTCTGTTGTCTTCCGTTATGTTACGTTACGTTTGTCACGCCGCCTTTTGTCCTCCATCCCGGTTGGAAGGCCTCTTCCGTTTTTGGCTGACAACCGCTTCACGTCGTTGCCTTTGCCATAATGAATTTCAACGAACGAACGGCGAGAACGCCTAACAGCGAACTGCAAAGTGCCAGCGCAAAGTGACAGCCAAACGAGCAATCTCCATATATCTCCATGTGCATATTCTACATATATTTCAGTGTATCATACATACATATAGTCAGAGGCGTATAGTTCTAGGGGTAAAAAGATCCCTTTAAATTATCACAAATTACTAATTAAATCACGTATTGCCTGCAATGTACAAGCCTGAATTTACTTCTAGAGTTGTTAACAATCTGCAAAAACAATTATACTAATAAAATAATATTAATATAAATATATGTAATAATTATACCACCCCCTTCTTTGATAACACCCTGCATTGCGACACCTCTGCTCATAATATCCACCTTTCCGGAACGTGTGTGCATGTGTTTGAGTGTGTGCGTAAAGGTGTGAAATATTTTTCGGGTTCAAATGATGGTAAACATGGAGACATGGCATTTGTGCAATCCGCACAATCCACCAAACAAGCCCCAACTCCTGGGATTCCCAACTCACAATCCCAAACTCCCAATTGCAGACTCCAATTGGAATAATCGCAAAGGGGGTGGTGGACAGGCGGCGGCAAAGTGGAAAGCGCTGATGTATTCATGGCCTTGACGTTAACGGAGTGACAAAGTTCGCACCCTTCACAGCGAGAGAAAAATAATGGCAATGCTTTGAAGAGCAAGGATGACGAATATTGAATACCCTGTAATGTAGTTTAGGGATTACAATATTTTGTAATACATTTAAAATTAAAATATAAATCTAGGGAATATTAATTTGAAATTTAAGGAAAAAGAACGCTAGCTTCGGCAAGCAATCTTTTAATTTAAAACAATTTTAAAATTAATATTATGATTTATTAAGGGGGGGGTAAGGTATTTAATTTTTTTTTTCGTAAATTTTTTTTTATTTTTTATTTTAAAAGTTCAATATCTTAAGAATATTGTGTCCAAGTTTTACATCAATCATAGTAAAATTGACGAAGTTATGCGGAGCTGAACGAAGGTCGGTTGGTGTTCAATGCATGAGAATCACAAAGTTTAAAGCGCTCTCCTGAAAAATGCCATTTTGAAAATCGGTGTACACGATAACTAAAAATATACTGAACCAATCGGTTTGAAATTTGGAACATAACTTCTTTAGATAATTCTACAGGTATTCTCGTCGAGCTTTTTTTAATTTTTAATTTTCTTATATATTTTATTTAACAAATTAACTTAATTTTTTAGTCAAAAATCGGGGTTTTGACTTCAAATTTTGATAAAAAATAGGGAAAAAATTTTAAAAATAAAAACGCTTCGAGAATACCTCGGGACACTTATCCTTTAACGAATGAGGTATAATTTTTGTAGATCAGATGATTCTGTGGACAGTTAGGATGTACACCGCAAACCAATTTTTTTTGGAGGCGACTCGGGAGATTCCCTATAACTCCTCTACCTCTAAATATTTTTCAATACAAAATTGATCACAAACTGTTCAAATGTTGTGTTATTATATGGTATTTAATTCGTTAAGCTAGCTTTAGCCGTTTCGCCACAACATTTTTTTGAAAAGTGGGCATTTTTGCACCGAATTAACCTTACCCCCCCCTTAAGAATTCTCAAATTTAACATTATTTTTCTGCTTAAATATGGGCTAAATGTTTTTAGTTTAACAAACTTTACCCACCATCCAATATGCCCGAAAGAAAAAGTACACCTTAAGAGCAATAAAAAAAAAGAAAGCAGCCACCTTAAAAAAATTCGCACGCTCTTGTTATCACAATTTGTGTGTGTGTGTGTGTGGGTGCGAGGTCCTGCGAGGACAAGGGAATCGGGTTGGGGATGGAGACAGGCTAAAGCAAAGCGTGAATCCTTGGGATTCTTTAGTGCCCCATTCGGACAGCTCAAAAGCGAAATTATTTTCAATGTAGGCGGACGCTAAGCGATGTCCTTGCCGCTTAATGATGTCCTTAAATGGGACTACTGTATTAGGCACTTGTGTTTGGCTCATAAACTCGCTTTGATTTTGTTTAAAAGATAGCTGTTTAAACAAGGAAAATCATTTAAAATATTATTATTAATTATTATTATAATTATCATTTATTATTATAATTTTTATTTATTATTATAATTATTATTTATTATTATAATTATTATTATTTATCCTCCCAATTAAAAAAGGGAAATATTTCATTTTGAGCTTTTTCCAATCGGAACTCAACATCAATAAAAAACGTAAATAAAACGAATCGTAGAAATTGGCACAAATCATTGATATCGGATATCGGATATCCGATATATTCATTCGTTCCTTGGCCTCGCCAATATCGGCCACAAGCTAAAAGAGACTGTCCACTCTCTCTCTCTCTCTCTCTCTCTCCGCTCGCAGCTTGCCGTTTATTTCGCCATCTTCTTGAATTCCGCCATTCTCTGCATTTCGCTCTCGCATTCGCAAAGATCGGTCGAAAAACGCGCGGCTCCCATGAAAACGCCGGAAAAACTGGGAAAAAAGTACGGAAAAACGGGAAAAAGTGGTCCCGTCGGGAAAACTAGCCCTCCGGAGGGATCGGAAACGGTTTTCTGCGCGAAAATCCGAGGGAAAACCGGGAAAAATCTACGCTCGGACTGCGTAGTCTTGACGGCCGGCTATAAGTATGCAAGTGTTAGTGAAATAGGATGCGTGAGCATGTTCCAGTGCTTTTTTGTTTTTTTTGTTTTGTGTTTCTCTCAGCTCACAGCGTCCCGTTTTCTTGGCCGTCCTCGAGAATTCCGCCATTCCCTCGTCATTTTGCTCTCGCATTCGAATTGATCGGTCGGAATAATACGCGGCTCCTGTGAAAACGCATGAAAAACGTTCGGAAAAACGGGAAAACGTCGTTCCGTCGGGAAAACTACCCCTCCGGAGGGATCGGTACCGGTTAATAGCGTGAAAATCCGTGTCAAAGCCAGAAAAAAAATCTGCGCTCGGTCTGCACAGCCAATAAGTGCCAGTTATTGGTGTGCCAGAAGAAGAAGAGAAATGGAATTTCGATTTACAGAGGAATTTACAAAATATAGAGTGAGTACAGTCATACATTGCTTTTTTGCTGCAGTTTTTTTTTTTTAGTTTTTTATTTGGTTTCTCGCTCCGTCTTTGCATATTTTCTTATGCACCGTTATTCGGCACACGCAAAGCAAAGCATCATTTGCTCTGCTCTCTCTTTCTCGCTCTCAATTCTTTACTGCCGCTTCGGCTTTTTGTTTCTGATTCTTGCGCAAAAATACAGATTGAGTATAGTCATACATGCCGTTTTCGTGTAGCATTTAGTTTTTTATTTGGTTTCTCGCTCCGTCTTTGCCTTTGCATATTTTCTTATGCACCGTTATTCGGCACACGCAGAGCAAAGCAAAGGATATTTGTGTATGTGTTACGGCTCACACGTATTCAAATATCGTTTGGTCTGCTCTCCCTCTCTCGCTCTAAATTCTTTACTGCCGCCTCGGCTTTTTCTTGTTAGGCTTTGTGCTTCTGATTCTTGCGCTTGAAATTGAATGTAAAAGCAAACGAAAGGAAAGCCCTCTGCCACGAAAGCTAGATCCTGGAATACGATCCACAGTTGTGGATTGTACATTTCTGGTGCGCTTGAAATAAGATGTAAAAGCAAACGAAAGGAAACCTCTCTCTCTCACGGAAGCTAGCTCTTGGAATACGATCCACAGATGTGGATTGTATATTCTGGTGCTCTTTGCTTTGATTTTCTTGACCGTTAACAAAAACTTGAAGTATTTTGCCAAGAAATTAACACAAATCTAAATGAAAAATAATAATAATTAATAATTTATTTATATATTTTTTTTTCCGATCGTTCTGACTCCTTCACTTGCAACTGTCTGATTAAAATTATAATACCCTGCAAAGGTATGTATAATTATTGCTTCTGTATTTATTTTTTAATATTAGGAGTGATTTTTATACACTTGCAGGGTATTAAAATTTTATATATTTCCAATCAGCATCGCGACGCAAGTCGATTTAACAATGTCGGATACAAAAAATATATATAAAATATATAATATATATATAAATATAAAAAAATAGATATATAAAATATAAAAAAAATATATATATATAAAATATATATAAATATATATAAATATACCAAAAAATATAAAATATATTTTATTTATCATATTTAAATGGGGAAATGGAAAAATTAACCATAAAAAATCAAATTGCAGAAAACTTTCTTCTTAATTGTAAAAGAATTATTTTAGTTTTAGGGCGATTCTTATTAAATATATAGAAAAATATTTGTATGAGTGTACATTTCCATTTTCGTTGCCACTTGAGCTGCACCATCAGTGTTATCCACATTCGCTTGTTGGTTTTTCCAGCTGCTTAACAATTTTTGCAGTTCTTTGGCCAGGATCCCTAGAATTTGCAGTTGCAGCCTCGCCTCCTTATTGTCCTGACAGGCTTTTGTTGATTTCTAGCTGACTGGGTTCCCCTTGGTTCGTTTCTTCCTTTCTTTGCTTTCTTTTTCTCTCGTTCTTTCCTCTCTATTTTTTTGTTGATTTATTTATTATTTTTATTATTTTTTTTTTTTGACCCCACGGCTACCTTCTCGTTTTTTTTTTCACAAACACATCCTGCGGGTGAATGAGAGAGAGGGAGAGGCAGAGCGAGAGAGAAAGGCATCTGGCAATTGCCGACTTCTGATTGGACACATCCCTGCGACACCCACACACATGCGGCACCCACACACACTGCCGCAGGAGGAGAACCCATATATATACACACACATATATCCTGGCCACTCGGAGGCTCCACCCACAGCAGAAGCAGCAGCAGCAGCAGTGAGCTTCGTCCTTATATACTCACGCGTGTGCCACATAGGAGCCCCCCTGTCCTTCCGCTGACGTGTGTGGAATCCTTCGGGGGGTGCTGCTCATCCCTCCCTACATATCCTCCCTCCATATATCCTTCCAATAGAGCAGATAAATCGATTCCGCTTTTAGAAAGCTTAAGCCCACACACACACATTTTGTTGTTTTCACATCCATTTAGTTGATTTGTTGCCGGAGAACCGAGCAGAAACAGCAAAAACAAAAAAAATAATGCTTATAATTAAATTAAACATAAAACATTGCGCCATGGCACATGGCATTTTATTTTAATCAAAGTTTGGCCAACTTTTTCCGGCTCTGAACACGAATTTGTCACCCAAGAAGGCTTTCAGTCTGTGTCTCTTTCTTGGTCTCTGTCTCTGGTTTATGGTTTATGATTTTATGTTTAATTGTTTAGTATTTCATAAAGGTACTTTTAATAAAATAAGTAACTATATTTATATAGTTATAATAAAAAAAATAAAATAGAATGCAAATCGTGGCTAAAACAATGCTAAACTAGTATCGATATGCTTTGATATACTCAAGTATAAGATATTTTCGATAACATATCTGAGCGTAATATAGATATTAGGACTTTTCCTCTTGATAATCATCTCCAATCTTCACTTTGCACCTAAAAATCTCTAAACATACACTTTAGATTATTATTTATTTAAACAAAGCCCACAAAGAGTGCAAAAATGAAACAATTGTTTGGGTTTATCGACTTATAGATAACATTTCCTCCCTGTTTGCCTTTGTGCTTTTCTTGGGCGGACAGAGAGGAGAGGGTGGGTAGTAGTAATGGATAGTGGGTAATGGGTTGGGGGACACGGAATTCTGGACTAATTTAACATTCCGCTGGCAATTCGTCGGCAAGTGGAGCACGAACACACGGCGGCACGAACTGAACTTAATGCGATCAGAAGCCCAAGGTGAGCCTTCTTCGACCAGGAACTCTACTGGCCTGGCCAGTAACTGGTGGTAGTGGCTGCTAACTGGTATCTCTCCTCGCTGGCCTTTGGGATGAGATTGGGTGTGGTATTGGTCCTCGAACCTGCTGCTGATAATCCTGGTGAAAAGTTGAAAAGAGCAAAGGGAAATGATTTCATTACCAGACACGTCCAAGGGCACTGTAACAAAAAAAGTTAGGGAAACTATGATATCGATAATATCGATAATGTGATATTTTATCATATTTTCAATTTCGATAGCTTTTCGATAGAAAATTAGGAACGATATAGATTTTATTCAAACATAATGATATTTGTATTTGTTTTACATTCTTGATCCTTACTTATTTCTTCCTACTCATTTTTCTCTGTGCTTTTTTTTTGGGGGCGGAGGTCTCTGCCCAAAAGTGTGCGAAAAGTCTTAACGCCGAGCGTGTCACGTACGCTTTTATTAAGCCCGCCGAGCGTCGAGCGGTGGCATCGGCATTGATTACCAATTCAGCGGTCATCTAATCACGGACGGGTCGGCGGAACGTGCCGCCTCTCCTATATATTTACCGTAACCTTCTTAATTTTTCTTTGGGGGGAGGTGCAAACTCTCAGATGCCATTGATGGCAGCTAATTAAAACGCACTAAAAGCGGTCTGCAAAATGTCTTTTATGAAGCACCAAAAGCACCCGATATTTTATGGAATGAAATTAATTCAAGAGAGGGTTTAATCATAAATTATAATTATAAATAATGGAGTAAAATATATTTTTTAAATTCTTTTTACTATAGAAAATCATTTAGATTTAAAAAAAAGTAGAAAAAATATTTAAAGAAATAATCTAGAATGCAAATTTAATAATATAAATATATAATATGTAGAAAAAGTTATAAAACATTTAAGATAAAATATTTAATTTGTATTTTCATTATTATAAATAATATCAATATTTTTAAAAATATTTTAAAATGCAATTTAACAAAGTATTGTGGTATCTTACACTTTTTGCTCTAGATTTCTTACTTGTTTGCTTTATTTTTTTGTTGGAATGGGTTGCTTCGTCACACTACCCATGCGCGAGTTATGAGCCATAATTTGTGTAAGCGCCAAGTGTCGCCCATCCTTGCCTAGCTTTTAGTTCCAAAATCCCAATCGCGAGCTGCCTGTGAGCTGTGCTCCTCGCAGCGACAAATGCGGCGGCAATTTAGTTAATTGCCTGCAATTATCCTAATGAGCGCCTTGCCTTCACAGCGGAGAAAGAGCCAGCCTTCATGGCCGATGTCGCTGCCATTGCCGTTGCCGCCACCCCGTTAACCCTCCTCCGTCGCGGCCGTATATCTTCTCCCTTGGCTGACTTATTGTATTTATGACCTTATGGCGTTTTGCCATGCATAAAACAATTAATGCAACAACAAGAGAGAGATACACACACAAATACACACATTTGCTAATAATTAGACAAGTTTCGCCTCGGCGATAAATGGCAATCTGATTGAACCAGGCATCAATCATAGATTCAACCATGAACTGAAAGCTTCAAACAGAAAAACTAATGGCTCAAGTTGGGCTACCAATATGATTATATATATTCGCTCAATGGAACTTTAAAAAAGCTCTCTAAAGGTGCATTTTAAATGGAGCTCTCTCCTTTGCTACTGCTTGTACATTGCAGCCAAAGCGTAAACGAGTGAAGCGTGAGCTCTTAATATAAGTATTCCTTTAAAAATGTGTTTATAATTTCAGTCTAATCTTGGTTTTCATTAAAATCCATAAGTAATTTCTGTGGCTAAACGTTTTCCTCAACCGGAAACAGGACTACCTTCATGTGTCCCCGGCTGTCAACTGCAGGAACAAAGGCAATTTCCTTGCCTCACCTTGGCGTAGTTATAGTTCTCCCGATCGCAGTTCGAACGCAGACCGAAAACAGCTCAAAATGCAATTTAGTCAAAATTTGATGATGTGAAGCAAAGCCATTTAAGGCTCACACAAGGACACGACCGCAAGGATTCGCATGTGCTCCTGACATGCCGTTAGTCATGCGAGTGTGTGTGTCGGGCTTCGTCCCAAATGACATGCCATTTAATGTTAAACTTTAATGTTTTCTTGTAAGTGAAGTCATAATTTTGTCAAGCGGCGTGAGTGTGTGTGGCTCCAGCCACCGCTCCTGCTCCCGCTCCTGTTCCCGCTCCTGCTTCTTGAGCTCCTTCGCTGTCCTCTTCCTGTGTCACCGGTGCAAAACCAGCCTCACATTTGGATCCACATCGAAGGCACAGCACAGGTGGCATTATTTACGCAGTTCGCTTCGCTTTTCTTGGCTGGCTTCCACTTCTGGTACACTGAAAGAAATACGCTATAGGTTTTTAAATAAATAAAATAAAATTTGGTAACTTTAAAAAGAGATTTGGAAACTGTTTAGATATTTGAAATTAGTTTTAATTTAATTCCAATCTCTGTATAATATTTATTGTTTCAGAAAGTCCTAGTATTTACTGGATTTTTCCCCCTGTGCTCTATCGTTACCTTTTTTCTTCCAAAGTCGGTCGGCCCTCTGTTGTTATTTATATGTTTGCAGTCAGTCCATTTCAACGGAGGTGAGGTGGAGGGTGTATTCCTAGAGGTTGGGGGTTTCTGCGCGTTGACTGTAACGACCTCATGAAATAATGCGCCAAGTGGCGTCCTCGTTTTCATCGTCATCCTCTCGTTGTTTTTGTCGCCGCCCAAAGTGTTTTATGCCATAATATTTATCCGGGCGTGTGTGCGTATGCCCCTCATTATGGAAATCGTGGATTTGCCAAATGCTTGCACGATCATTTGTCATTCTTTTTAACAGTCTCAGTCGCAGTTTCAGAGCGTCTGGTGCGGTGCCATTCCCCCTCGGTTCTGGGCTTGTAAATTATTGAAAACTGTGGCTTGGGCATCATGAATGAAATATAAGCCAAAGCCACCGGCTGTCATAGAGCGGCTTTAGTCGCTAAGTGGCGACTCCTTGTCCTGAAGGGTGTAAATACATGTTACATACGTATGTGTGCGATTTTTCTTGATTTTTGATGGCGACACTTGGCCAGTGCTTCGTGTCCTTCTCTTTTTCGGTTAAATTGCAATCGAGTGATTGATCAGCCGTAAAATGGAAACGGAATCTGTAGTTTGGGAATACACGAAATATCTCTTCGCCACAAACTTGGACGGAATTAACTTTGCCAACTTCTTCAATAAGTAATGCACAGGGGTTCAAATCATACCTGGAGAGAGGGGGGAAAAGGATATTCCTTCGGGAAGCGATATAAATGAATATAGTAAAGAGTCTCTCTTAACTCCAAGTTCTCAGAGTACAGCTTGATCGAGGATAAGGAAGCACTCGTTCTCTCTTAATTAATTAGTTTTAATTTTTATTAATATTATTTTAAATATTTTTTAATTTTACCTCAACTTTCCTTCACTTAAATTCTCATAGCATCGTCTCTTCCAACACTTCTCTCCGTCTACGCACTTTGTCAAAAAGTCGTCGACTTGTATCGATTTTTATGCCCGCTTCTCTGGCGGTCCTGGCCACGCCCCTTCCCCACCGGCGGGACGCCCACTTTTAGGAGTTTTTGAGGCGCATTGAACGAACTTTTCAAAAACACAAACACAAAACTTCTGAGGTCTATAAAACCATTGCTGTCTGAAGAAGTTAAAAAAAAGTTTAAAAAACAACAACAACAACAACAACAAGAACAAAAAACAAAAAATGCGGCGAAACTTTTGCGACGCACTAAATGTTATCATTTTTGTTGCTTTTCTTGTTGTTCGCGGCGGCGTCTAAGCTAAGCATAGAATCAAAATAACAACAACAAACAACAGAAAAAAAATATATAAAAAATAGGCCAAGCTGCACGCAACTCTTTAAAGGCCCCCGAAACCATATGCCCGAGAACCCTCCGTTCGCCGCCCTCAAAAAGTTTGCAATTAGGTATTGTCAAAAGTTTGTTGTTTGAGAACTTTGGCGACGGTTCTCGGCCTAATAATAATATGGGGAAATGAGTGTGCTCAAAAGTGCTTAAAGAGCGAAATGGAAATCAGCTGATCGCCTGGGTTTTTGGGTAGCATCGAAACAGCTGTTGGAACGAAATGGAATGAAGGGGCGCCTGGGAACGTTGTGGAATGAACCAGAAGGTCTGGGGACGGCGGCGAGTGAAAATATAAAGGGATTCCCCGATTTCCCAGAGACCCCCTCAGACCAAAACTTTTGTCTCAAAACAAAGTTTGCCGCCGCCGCCGCCACCAACGTGGCAAGTTTTGGGTGGAAAGGGAACGTGGAAGTGGGATAAGAAGATGACGGGCGGAATGGGAAATGGGAAAGAAACAAAGAACAAGAGCAATTTAAGCCTTTCACTTTTAACATTATCGCAGCTGTGTTTGTTGGCGGTTAGATTCTCCATTTTGGTTCTAATGAAATGCCCGGCGGTGTATAGGGCCAGGACAGTACCCTAGATAAATAATTTTAATAAAATAGATATAGGAATAATGATAATTTAAACTCCAAAAATTAATTGCTTGCTTATAATTCCCTTAGATGCTTGGAACTATTCTTGTTTGCTTACTTGGAAGAAAGTAAAATATTAAAAAAAGGAGGTGGGTGAGTACTAGCTTATTTTAATTATTTTTTCTTACTTGCACTTCTTCATTGCTTCATTTCTTCCTTACTTGCTTTTTTATGCTAACTGATCAACCTAAAAATGTATACAAAAATGTTAGAATTATAAAGCAGTTTGTCACTGAATTTGTACTTGAGAATTCCAGCATTTTTTTTTAATGTCATTCTATTGTGTTTCCCATTTTTCTTGATTTCTTTTTTTCCGCTTCCCACAACTTTCTACTTTCGATTTAAAATCTTCATGAAAATACTTCCAAATTTCCTGCATCCTTAGGTGATTCCATCATTCCCCGATATCCAATTCCTAGGGTATTTTCGGATGAGTCATAACTGAAGACTTCCTGATCCGGGTTTTGTTTTTTTTGCGGCTGGTAACTTTGCTTGGGTCAAAGTTCAATGCTCGACGCGACGCCGCCCCGCCACTTTTTGTGTTATTTTGTATAAAATTTTGCTTAAAACTGGCGTAAGTTTAATTTTTTCTTGCCCAACTTTAGAACAAAGTTTCCGCTTTCACTCTGTCTCCCTCTCTCTGCAGTAGAAGTTAGGGACGAAGGGGTATATATATATATATTTTTTTTGGCACGCCTTAAAGTTTAGTTGCTGGCCGCCAGTGCCGCCGCCGCTGCCGCCATACGCAAAGTTCTTTGGGATTTTTCTTTTACAGTTACTTTTACCCAGTGTCAAGGTCATTGCGAAGTTTTGTTGTTATCGCAGTTGTTGTTTTTGTTGTTGTTGTTGTTGCAACTGCTCATTAAATGCGTAGCAGAAACAAATCCGTAGAAGAAGAAACTTTTGCGAGAGAAGTACACCACGGATCAAGGTCACCAGAGGCATTATAACCCGATTCCAGCTCAGAACTTTTAGCGCCGACATCAACTTTTACCAGTCAGTCCCAGTCCCCCCTCCTACTCCTATTCCAGTTTGTAAAAGGAAGCGGAATAAAGCTGCGGAAAGTACAAATATGATTTGGGAAAGAGTTTGAATTTTTTTTTTTTTTTTTTATATATAATTAACTGCTTATTTTTGGAATTGCCTCCAGCCACTTTTGGGGCCTAGAGGGTTAAGTTTTCAGACAATTTATTCAAATTTCTTTTATATATTAAACAACATTTTATTATTTAATGAATATTACTTTAAAATTAATGCATTTTATGAATGCTTTAAAAGGTTCAAAGTAAACTTAAACTGCTCACTATTTAGTCATTAGAAACTGTAACCAACTGTAACCTAAGGTTGTCCTCTGGTTAGTCCTTTTTTTTTGTCAACCGAGATTAGCCTCAAAAGAAAATAAAGGTTTCCTATTCCACTCAACAAGTTCCATTTTGGCCACCAAAAGCGACGGCAACATAATCAAGAAGAGATTATGTAATTAGTCTGCAGCTGATTGATGAGTCCTGGCAGCTGTGAGCCACTCGGAAAGTGTCCTCTAGCTCGGCGGCAGCAGCAGCAAATCCGAAGGCAATCAGGGCCCAGGCCTTGTAATAAAATTTAAATATAGAGAAAGGCCCTTCGTCCTGCCAGCGTTCATTTTGCGGACGGTAAACAAACAAATAAAAACAAGATTTCCCTTGGCCTTCCAGTCCTTGGTCCTCCTCATCCTCGTCCGGGCTCATCAGCGAAGGCATCAACCACCGAAAGGCGCTGATGATGAGAGCTGGAAGGGAGGGAGGGGAAGGATAGGCTGGGCTGGGCAGGTGGGCCGGCGGCGGCGGTGGCGGCTCATCCACTTGTCTGAAAATGTCACAAAGGACTCGCCGAGCGGGCTTTTGTGTCCGGTAAAACTTTATTAAGGATATGCAAATATCCTTAATTCGAAAATGATTTTTAATAGGATCGAATGGAATTAGTTTATTACTTTTAATGAATTTTTTATGTCGACCAGAGACCGGGGTCCTTCGTCCTTCGTCCTGCCATCCCAGCGTCGTCCTTGCCGGCTTTTGTTGCGCATGAATATAATGGATTTCATTTGGCCGATTGGCCGGGGATATCCTCTAAAAGCCAATCACGTGGTTTTCACAGCAGAGAGCTCCGAAGGAAAGGACAAAAAATCCTTGAGGGAGCTCTGGCAAGGACAACTCTTGGGTCGAGCCGTGTCCAAGCAAGACTAATGGTCGGTCTCCACTCCACTCCACTCCACCACCCTTTCCCGTCCAAGCCAACTAATTTGCTTGCAGATGATTTATTGATTTAAGAGTCACCCATATCCCTCACTCCCATTCACATTGGGAAATGCCTCGCATCTCTCTTGAAGGTCCTTTGTTTATTTTGCTATTTTTATTTCTCACTGGATTTTTTTCTTCTTTTTTTTTTTTGTGAAGGCGGCTAATTGATTTTCTCTGCCAGCTAATTTCCATCCAAAAAGAGTTTTTCCCTGTGACTCATACCTCCCTCTGGCATCTCTCTCTCCCTCTTCCTCTCTGTGGTAATTAAAATTGTTGTCGTAAATCGAAGGTCTGTGACTTGGACTTTAAATCCAATGACTTTAAAGGGGAGGAAAGGCCTCGAAATCTCACAGGTTTTGGTTTCTCTCTCTCTTTTTGCTTGTACCTGACAGGCAAAGCGCGAAAGAGTGCAGGAATCCCTTGCGAAACTTAATTATTTACAAGTATTACGCTTAATTTGCATTAATATATTAATACCCCTTGGATGAGGACCGTCAAGAACCCCATTAATAACCATCCAGAAACCAATTTGCCATCGATTGTCTACGCCAATTCCATCAAAAGTTTCAATTTACAAAGAAAATGTTTGACTAATAAAAGGAGTAGCAGTGGGGTATAGAAAGGAAAGAGGTGTATGGCACGGGAAAAAGGACCTGCTTTTAGTTGGCAGTCACAAATTGTTGGCTCATTTCGATAATGGCGGAAAGCTCTAGCTATTTTGTTGGTTTTCCAAAATTCATTTGAAGAAATTACAAAATTTATTATGCCCCCCCCCGAAAGCTGAAGCGAAATTTGTCAAGCTGGCCAAATGTCCTGGCCAAGTCCCCGGGTCCTTGTTGTTGTTGTTGTTGCCAGGCAAATGCCGCTGTCCGCAAAAACCCAAACACGTATTTTCAATTATTTCCGTGCCAACGTCAACGTTGAGGTAGACACGACGGCCACGTCCGGGGTAGTGCTCCCCCTGCCCCTGCCCTTGTCCGTACCCTACCCAATCTCCTTTGGATTTCCATGTTGCAGTTCCCTTCGGTGTCCCGTGTCCGGAGTCCGGACTTTCCTGATATCGATGAAATGGTCGAAGGCAAAGTCCCGGACAGGCTTATGGAAAATTTCGTATGCAAGACATATTTGGCCAAGAAACAAAAGCCAACACGCCATATTCTTAGCCTTCTTACACGGCAAACAATGGGGTTTACTTTGATCTTTCGAGACTATTTCCTTGGAAAAGTTAATTTTGAATTTTGTAAGCTTTAACTTTACTGAAAATGAATTTTAGACCTTTTAGCCTCCTAAAATATATTTTAGCAGTGCATTTTCTCTTCCATTTTATCACCTTCAACGCTGCGTTGTCCTGGGCCATGTCATCGTCCTGTCATCTTGGCCAGAATTTAGTCATTGCAATCTACTTAATCATTTTCGAGAGAAGACAGAGAAGAGTTGAGCCAGAGTTCCATGTGGCATTCGTAATTTTGCAGCAACTGCAGAGGAGACAGAGGAGGACAGTTGTCCGTGTCCCGGGTCCGGGCAAAATTCCTTAATTGTTCCGGTTAGCCGCACAATCCATTCTGTGCATTTTACATTTTAACCTCAGCATCTACGGCGACAGGAGAGAGTCCTCCAGGTGCCACTGACACTACTCCTTCCGCCCCGTGGCGGGGCAAAGGTAAACCACAGAAATACAAATCAAATTTTGTTGTGCGGCCGCCTTCCAGCGACTCCCAAGCTTCATTTCGAGCTGGTGCTTTCACTCCTGCTCCTGCTCCTTCTTCTTAACCACCTCGCCGTTTCATGGTCGTTGTCCTGGAGCTGTTGCTAGTTGCTGTGGCTTTTTCTGAAACCCATCGTTGAAGAGTATCCAGGCTAGACTTTGGGCATAATATAAAACTAAAACTAAAGTGATTTTTAATATTTAAAATAAATAAATATATATTTTACACATAAGAAACTAACTCAAGGGTCCCCACTCTAATTTATATAAATTTATTTGAGTATTCTTTAGCTTAACTTGTGTCTTCTTTAGCCTGTAAGGTTTCTTAACTACTAAAAAAAATTTTTTAAATAGAAAAAGCTTCTTTTTGTTATGAAATTTTGCAGCTAAGAGGGTTAACCTCGGGTTACCATTTACTTTCGGCTGCAGATTGTATGCATATGTAAGCCCTTGCCCTCCCTGCGGTTGTGTGTAATATTTTGTACGGAATAGTATGTATGTTTTTGGAGTCTTATATTTGGCTGATCGGGTGGCGGGTCCCAGGACAGGTGTTGTGTGTGTGTGTGTATGATGGGAAATAACCTGGGCCCTGTGTGTGTCCCCGCCAGCAAACCGAAGCGAAGAACTGACAGCGACTGACTAACGCACTGACAGCTGCCACCCGCAGATCCCCGGAGGTTTTCCGGGGTTTTTCGTGGGGCTTTCGGTGGTGGGGGGAAAACTAGAATGGGAGGAGGAGCTTCACCCATCGACAGAGCGGCGATAAAACCTCAACCTTAATTGTGCGGCGCGCATTCGGCGGTTAGTTTTACGCAATTCAATTTGGGCTGCAAGTGCTACGCAATCCCCAGAAATTTATACAAGACGACAGCCAGCTCTCTGAAAGCACTCTTAAGTGCTTGCCTATAAGTTAAAGCGCTTGTTTTAGCCATAATTAAAGGGGGGACCACTGAGAGAAACAATTTGCAAAATCATATTCTTGAAAATCTCCTTGTAATGCATAATGCATCTTTCTTACCTAAAAAATTTAATTAATGCCTAAAAACTATTGTGTGGAATTTTGAGCAAAGGGTTTAACGTTTTTCCGCCAAGTGCTGCTCGCAGGGAGTTCCATATTCCTCATCCTTAGCCCTTTCTTTTCCCTCATTTGGCCGACGGCAATTGAAAATGTAGCCAGTGCCAGGAACTGGCCAACAGTTTGCGAGAAGAAAAAGGTCAGATAACTGGAAAATATTATTAAAAACGAGTGAAAAGACGCCGAGACCGAGAGACTGGAAGCTGACGTTGAGGCGCCAATTTAGATTGGGTTCGAGTGGGTCGCTGGATGGGGACTCGGGTAGATCCCTCAGGAGTTTTGCTAGGACCAGGACCGGACTTGGCCTGGCCTATCCGCAAATGAATTAAATTTCAGTTTTATTATTAAATTAACTTGGCATGAACACCTAAAGATCCAACAACAGAAAATTTTAACCCCATCAGGGCGGCGGCAGCAGGAAGTGGGCGGCCCTGCAGGCCGAAGGACATTGCCGGGGCTGGTCTTGGGATTTTAGATGCTAAGAGAGGATGGTGTGGAAATGAATTTTCCCGAACTGAGAACGAACACTGGCTCGCTCAGCTGTAAAGTGGAATGAAATGTAAATTTTTAATAAGCGTTTTCGCTAATGGCTATTTAAAACTTCGAATTCCCTCCTGCATCGGAGACCCTGCTCTCTCTCTCGCCCCGAGGGGGTTGCTGGGACGGAATCGACAATTGCACGGAAAGAAAACCAAGGTTGTTACGTTTTATTACAAGATTTCTTCAACGAAAAGAAAATTTGTTAAGAATTCTTGAAATCGTAAGGAATTTCTTGAATATTTCGTTGAATATTTAAAAAAAATTATTGACTTGATATCGTAGTATCGTATTTTAAAAAGAAATATAATCGATATATTATATATTATAATATTTAATACTATCGATATATTTCATATTATCGATATATTATCAATAAAGTTGAAATATTGCCAAATCAACCCTGACTTCCGATATAAAACACCTCAAATGTGTTACCCGATATATGAAATGTTTTCAATCAGCTTAAATTATATATTGATTTTTCAAATTCTTTATTTCGATATAAATAATTATCAAATTGCTTTCAATTATTTGTAATCGTTGTTTCCGTGTAGCTAGCTACCAGTTTTTTGAGCATTTTTGGTAGCCAAGCAAAAACTATAAGAAAGCAATTTTCTCATTTGCGTTCAGTTTGCTCAATTGAAAAACTGTTGAAATCATATCGAGGGTGGAGACTTTGGGGGCGTTGTATACGGGCAAGGGTTGCAAGGGATGGCCTGCCGCCATCCTGCAGGATCCTCTGTCCAACAAATGGGTGCAAACAATGAGCGACTCAACAATCCATTCAGCGAGTGCAATTCTGAGAGATGAGGGTGTCGGAAGTATGAAATATGAATGAACATTAGAGGCGTGGAGAGAGCCAAATAGTTTCAGAAAAATACTTTAGATGGTAAATGGTTATTTTTATGATTACAAAAAAAATCATAACTAAGCCAAAAATGCACTAAATTCGATTCGGAAAGTGATTCTGTGCTAGTTTTTTCAAGGTTTACAAATCTGCATACTGAATTTTAAATTTTAAGAAATTAAAATTTTTATTCATTTTTTTTTAATGAACTTAAACAAATTTTAGGACCTAAAAACATCGAAAAAAATGGCACAACATTTTTTTCTTCCGGAAATAGCTAGATCGACTCGTTTTTTTGTGCTGATCAAGAATATATATGATTTATGGGGTCGGAAATGACTCCTTCACTGATTAAAATCATAAAATCCTTTAAGAATATCTAAAATATTCACTTTCTTTAAAGGAATATTTTTAGATATTTTAAATGTTAGTTTTTTTGATTAAAAAAATCATAACTAAGCCAAAAAAGCCTCAAATTTAAATCGGAAAGCTTTTCTGTGCTAGTTTTTTCAAAATTAACAAATCTGCATACTGAATTTCAAATTTTAGGAAATTAAAATTTTTTTCATTTTTTTTTAATGAACTTAAACAAATTTTAGGACCTAAAAACATCGAAAAAAATGGCACAACATTTTTTTCTTCCGGAAAGAGTTAGATCGACTCGTTTTTATGTGCTGATCAAGAATATATATGATTTATGGGGTCGGAAATGACTCCTTCCCTGAAATATAATACCCTGCTAGGGAGAAAAGTATTAAAATGTTGTAATTAATTGCTTAACTATCCGGTCTTCCAATGAGATAATGAACAATTCCCCTGTCTAGATTATACGATTCTCCTTTAGTTTGCTATAGTTCACACCTTTTCCTTTAGTTAGGTTTAGTTTTTCAATTTCTGGCGCTTTAGTCTCTGACAATTTTCGTGTCTGTCTCAGCTGCTGGCAGCTTGTACCAGCGGATGTGGAATGAATATCTTTCCCCTCCTCTTTTCCCTCCCCCTCATTGCTATGTATATTTGCAAGCTCACGACGACCAAGGATTTGCTGTTGACTTTCTCTGCGACGCGCTGGGATAATTTTAAATCTTTTGCAACATTTTTCATCATTTATCATTTCATCGAAAGCCAAACTCAAAATGACTGACAACGAGCTGATGCCAGGAGCCGGAAGTGGCATCAGTTAGAGGTTGGCTTGGGGCTTCCTGGAGAGGGAGGGCGCTTGCTGGTGGTTTATTTGTGGCAACCCGCGGTGCGATGACTGACGAGCGAAGAAGGAATCCCACAAATGGCATGGGATCCCCATCCCCCACTCTTTCAAACGTTTAAAGACGAAAAAAAAAGTGTCGCGTATGGCTCGGAAATGGGAATGGGATGGGTCTAACAGTCTCCCGGTCTCTCTGGCACAACAGTGAGATAAATTACCAAACACTTAAGTTGGATTTTCGAGATTTTTATCGCCCCGGCCATGGATTAAGTGACTACGCCGCCGACACAAGGCGCATTGTCTGATGCTCGCTGCTCCTTGCTCCTTGGTCCTTTGGATTTTGGCAGGTTCGAGGTTCGAGGTTCAGATTGCTGCCAGAGATTCCCGCTGCTCTGCTCATTTGGCTGAAAAAGTGAAAAATGTGCCAATTCATTTGGTTTAAATTAGCGACCTCCGTCAGAGCCACCTCCGAGCAACAGTCTGTTTCTGTTTCGGTTTAGGTTTCGGTTTCCGTTTCTGTTCTCATGTACCGGAAACTCACTCACCTACCGCGAATTTATTGCCGCTCGCGGTGGGACCAGGTCCTGATAATATCCTGCCTGCCCACCCGCCCGCCTGCCCTCCCCGTTCCATTCGGTTTTGATTAATGCGCCCAGATAAGCGCGATAAATTTCATTAAAAATTGCACGGCAATTCATAAAAACCATCTACGAAATGAGTTGCAAATTATTTATCCTGCCACAGCAGCTGGGTGGCCAAGAGGCAGGGCAGCAGGGTCTAATTGAAGTCTGGAGGGGGGGCTAGATTTGCCAGGCACTGGGCGAAACTCTAGGTGAGCTGAGCTAATTATATTATTATAAATTTAGTATTAAAGTAATTATTTAAATAAAATATATATTTTCTTATAATTTTTTGATAAATATATATATATTTTCTAAACATAAATTAACAAAAAATAAAAAGAAGTTTAAAAAAGTAATTTTTTAAGTAAATTAATGTAAGCGTTTACGAAAATCTCAAAGAAAGTCACAAATACACCCAGCGATCCCTGATTTTTGTCAAGTGCACTTCAACATACATATATGTATGTACGTATGTGTGTACACATAGGTGTATTTTCCTGTGTGTGGGGGTCGAGTGTGTGCACTAAATGCTGCAGAGGAAATCAAATTTAAAGCGCAACAAAAGCATCAAATAAACTAAAAAAAAAGAAGAAAAAAATAACGCAACTACAAAAAAAAGCACACCACATACACACATGCAAACACACACAAAGCAGGATGCAGAAGAAGAAAAAGAGGATGAGGAGGAAATGGAAATGCAGGAGAAAGCAACAGTGGCAGTAGAGCGAGAAAGCTGGCAAGGGAGAAAGCGAGAGAGAAAAACCTGCAGAGAGAGTGCCGTCAGCAGAGGCAGACGCAGACCGAACAGCTAGCCCTCTCGCTTTGGCGCCCTAAGCCCCCCAAACTTTTGCTCTCTCTCGCTCTCGAGTGCATGCTGCAGGCGAATGGACCGAAAGTCTCCAACGTTGCGATAGGCGAAGGCAGAAAAAGAAGGCGGGTCCATTGCTACGGTAACGGGACAACGGGAAAATGCACACAAAAAGCAACTAAAAAAAAATAGGAGCAGCAGCAGCTGCGACGTCAGCAGCGATAAAGCAGAAGAGGCAGCAGAACAGTGGAAAAAAGAACTCAAAAAAAAAAGAAAAAAGAAAAAAAAGAAAGGAGGAGTGGGAGGAATGGGTACAAAAAATGAAGCTGAGCAAATTTACGTTTCTGGTCCTTGCTGTTCTCTTTCTCTCTCTCACTCAGCCGAACGGGGTCCCTCTTTCTTCTCGGGCGTGTTGGCCGCCATTTTGTACGATTAGCGCTATTTTTTTTTTAGTTCTCTCCACAGTTGTGACTTTCTTCTTTTATTTTTTGTTCGCCCACCATTTCTTTTCTGCAGTCGCCGCCCCCAAGTGGGAATGAAAAGAGAAGGAAGGGGTAAATAGAATGAGACAGAGCAGAAGTATGGAAAAATAACGGGAGAAAGGGAAGGGAAGAGAGGAAGAGAGCAGGAGATGGGGCCGATGGAATTAAAGCTTAAAATTTTTGACAATTGAAAAACAATCGCCTGATCGCCAGTTGAGTGTGAATAACGTTCTTAGGACGGTAAGCCCAATGCCATTTCTCAATTCTATGATCGCATTACCTAATCAGATGGTTTATGTCAATGGAAAACTATCAGGGTTTCCCAGAAGTGGCTGGGAATTTAAGAACACATCACGCTCAACAGTATGCACTGACTTAGGTCCCATATTCAAACCAAACTCAAACCCTTGAATGTCTTAAAGAATTAAATTCTAAGCTAGGCAACGTTACCGTTTAAATATTTTATAAATACTTTTAAAATGACGATACAAGTTCAATTGTTTTTTCCTATGCTAAATTAATATCAATGGGTTTCTCCTTCTTTAGACTTAAGGGGGGGGTAAGGTATTTAATTTTTTTTTTCGTAAATTTTTTTTTATTTTTTATTTTAAAAGTTCAATATCTTAAGAATATTGTGTCCAAGTTTTACATCAATCATAGTAAAATTGACGAAGTTATGCGGAGCTGAACGAAGGTCGGTTGGTGTTCAATGCATGAGAATCACAAAGTTTAAAGCGCTCTCCTGAAAAATGCCATTTTGAAAATCGGTGTACACGATAACTAAAAATATGCTGAACCAATCGGTTTGAAATTTGGAACATAACTTCTTTAGATAATTCTACAGGTATTCTCGTCGAGCTTTTTTTAATTTTTAATTTTCTTATATTTTTTATTTAACAAATTAACTTAATTTTTTAGTCAAAAATCGGGGTTTTGACTTCAAATTTTGATAAAAAATAGGGAAAAAATTTTAAAAATAAAAACGCTTCGA